>PNEQ01092879.1:5653-22226 GCA_003012365.1 Medauroidea extradentata
AACCCCCCCCCCTCCCCCATACCCCGGGAGGAGATGCTGTGACCGGAGGGTCCTGTTTTTTTTTTCCTTTCTTTTTTGCACGTGTTGGGCTGTAGAATCTAAACGGTTTGAGATATTGACTTGAAATGTGGTACAAGTACTTTTTTCAACAATATCTCAAACTCAATTGTACGGATTGTTGATTTTTAAGAGGTACCCCTTTTTTCTGGGTGCTCCAACATTTTTCCTTTTCGAAAACTTATTCAGATTTTTGGTTTATTAGAAATAATGGCAAATGTTTAGTGGGTAAAAGAGTTTTTGATGAAAAATATTTTCTCTCTCTTCTTCGCTTTCTATGCGTCGAGTTTTGTAACTGTACCAAAATTCATTCACATATCTCAAGTAGTTTAGAAGTTATGAATTAAAAAACTTTTTTTAAGGAGGTCCAAACATAATTGCCTATAACTTTCAAACTATTTGTGTCGTGAGACTGAGCTTTAGCCAGGGAGTTTTCATGCATACCCTTTTCACTTACTTTCATATGTTTTTAATTTTGGACAAACCCAACATTCCCAATTCCATTATCCTACTACAACAATTGGAATTACACCCTGTACATATGCTCAAAATTCATATATATATATATATATTTTTTTTTTTTTTTTTTCGTCTTCTGCATGTCAAGTTAACTCAAATTTCATTCACATATCTCTAACAGTTTAGAAGTTATCAATTTTTAAAAATTTTTTTAAGGGGTCCACATATAAATGCCTACTACTTTCACCTCCAGACGTATTTGCCGCATTTTCGGAAAATCACCGGAACAGGTCCGAACCCAGGAACTTCTATTTTTTCTATCAGAGGCCATATCTCCCATCTTTTTTGGCGCACTCGGATTACATTTCACGGAGAAGTGTGTGAATACAAGCCCTGCCAACACCAGTCGCTAACACTACTTCTTCTAGGGAAATCATGTTCCCTGTTGTCGAGTTTAGTCCATTTCTGTGAGCACGCGAGTCTCACAGGCAAGATACCATAACATCATAATACCATAACAAAATGCATAAACTACATACAGGGGGGTAACAAGACCTTAATAGACATCCTGTACAATGAAAAATAAACAGAAACAAAATATTATGTAATTTTGTTATAATGCTTCTTTAATAAAAATTACTTTAAATTTGTGTTGATTTACCCATAATTTATAATTATGTATTATATTAGCCCACGGTAATAAGATTCTTAATTTTTTTATATTATGTATTATTATAATTGATTCCATGTATTTTAGGATATTTACTGCACTTTCAGTATAAGGTAGATATATTTTAAATTCCCTAAATACTGTAGATCCCTACAAGAAACACTCATATCAGCTCTCGTCAAAGTTTCAATTACTCTCATTACTTGAAACTCTTTGTCATTTTGAGAAAGAAAGCTGCTACCAATTGTCACTTCCTTTTTTCTCTCATCAAAGTTTCAATTACTCTCACTTCTTGAAACTCTTTGTCATTTTGAGAAAGAAAGCTGCTACCATTTGTCACTTCCTTTTTTCTCTTGACTTTTTGTAATGCACTCTTATAAATTTTTTTGCTTTGGGAAATTAATGATGCTATTCATTCCATTTTTTCACATTAATACCATTTAAGTTTTGTTTTGCATTCATTTTCCTTTATGTCAACCAATTACAGAATGAACTGTATTCCTGAGTGAGAAAATTAACTGATTATATTTAATAATTTTACATTAATTTTTGTGTATGTTTATAGTTTAGATGCCAAGTCAACCAGCATCCAAGTTACAGCTCACTCTGGTGGTCTAAAACTAATTCAGATTCAAGATAATGGCACTGGAATTCAAAAAGAAGACTTGGAAATAATATGTGAACGTTTCACTACAAGCAAATTAAATGACTTTGACGATTTACCATCAGTTTGTACTTATGGTTTTCGTGGTGAGGCCTTAACTAGCATTAGCCATGTTTCACACCTGACTATTAAGACAAGAGTTGCTGCAGAAGATCATGGATACAAGTAAGTATTTTCTGTTATAACTTTTATCGTAATACAAACTGTAGAAACAAGAATTTTTAACCAAGGAAGGTGACTCAACTGTAACACATTGGACTCACATTCAGAAGGACCAGGGTTTTATCCCCGTCTCCGACCATCCTGATTTCGGTTTTCCATGGTTTACTGAAACCACTCCAGGCGAATGATTCCTTAACAAAGACAAAGGTCGACACAGAGACCCTTTCTAATTTCTGTTTATGTATACATTTGTGTCTAACCGTCTCTAATTACCTCACTGTCGATGAGATGTTAACTCAGTAAAAATAAAAAATTTAAATTAGAATTTTATTTTTAATTTAAAATATTTTTATGTTAACGCTACAATACAAGATGTTTTTGCACTTCTGTTTTTGTGTTTTAATAGGAAATATGTCCGAACACCTTATCACGTGAGACATTTTTTGTAATTGTTGGACATTTATTGACTGAAAAATGTTGCTTCAGAGCACAGAGTCAGACTTCCCATATCAAGCTTCAGGAATGTGAACTTGAGGTTTAATTAACTACTTATTAGAAAACTCCTTATCATGAACTCTTTCATAGTTTATTCTACTCTTTCTCTGGCTCCTGCCATTTACCTTATTTAGTAGTTTTACCTAGAACTCATGTGTTCGCGAAAATAGATACCTGTACAGTAGTGTCTAGAAATTGGTAAGTTATGAGAAGTATGCTAACTGTACGGGTTTTTAACAGTAAAAATAGATACCAGAGTGTACTGAACCTGATCACCTTGTACTAGAGTTCTAGACAACACACATGACTAGAGCTGCTTCAGTCAAACTTGCTATTCTTGTGGCTGCAATTGAGCATCTGGTAACACTTCCAACACCACTGAATGAGGTTGGGGGAAGGGGTAAACAATAGTGGTTTGTTACGATTCGCATGCTATCGCTTCATGGGCATCCCACGAAGAAACTAAACTGCAGTCACAACCTTTGATGCATCTCGTACGCTTACCACACCTAAAATGTTTAAACAAACAAGGTTCAATAGGCAGGCAGCATATTTCTTTGCAAAGGGTATTGGAAAGTTGGTGCACCTGTATAACGAGTGTCTCTCTCTGTGTGATAATTTTGTTGAATTCTAGCAGAAAGATGTACGTATCTTTTAACAGCACAAATATTTTACAATTCATTCCTGTTTTCCTTTACAGCCCATTGAAAATTGAAAAAAATTAATAAACATAATTTCTTGTACATAATTCTAGCTGTCTTCAGCTACACTACTCTTACAAGCACCACTGCGTCTTCAACAAAGCAACTTCATGTACTGAAGACTGGCGCTTCACCAGGATCATTGGGTAGTCTCACTTCTTTTCTGCTGATATGTAAGGGAAGGAAAATATTAGTTAAGGGGGTCATGACCATAAGTGACTCTTCTCATCTGTAGCAGCCTCGTACGTTAACAACATACTAGGAAAATTTAATAACAGCATAGTTTATCAGAGAAAATTATTTTTTGGGACCAAAAGAAAGTAATTTTTTAACCCAAGAAATTGTTAACAGATATAGATGCTTTTTCTGCTGCATCAGTCAGAGAGGAGTTTTGGATACAGCATAAAAAATTTATTACCATAAAACGGGGCTGCGGGGGCCAAATGGTTGGACCATTCGCCTCCCACCAAGGTGATTCGGGTTCAATTCCCTGTGGAGTAGGCCCCCGGATTTTCACATGTGAAAATCACACCCAACTATGTCGTCTGTCAGCAGGTTTTCTCAGGGATATCCTGTTTCCCCCAATCCTTCATTCTGACACTGCTTCATATGCATCTTATTGTCACCCCTCACCAACGCTGAAGACCCTGATGTTAAGCACTGACCAAAAATCTCTCACTCATTCACTACCGCAAAACAGAGTAACTTTAAACACACAAGGTAACTCGGGACACTTTTCTTCAATAATTTTTGTTTCCTGTGTGAGACATCTGTAGTAAAATTTAATGTAATTTCATTTAGACATCATTGTATGTAAAGTGTTTTAAGTTACCAGTATCGCGGGTGTCTTAAGTTACTCCATTTTACAGTACTTATTTTTTTAAGTAGTGTGTTTGTTCTCCACACAGATGTTTGAATAAGTTTATGTACAATAATTTTTTCAGAGCTTCTTATCTTGATGGTAAACTTGTTGGCAAGATAACACTGTGTGCAATGAATCAAGGTACTCAAATTACAGTGGAAGATTTGTTTTATAATGTTGCTACTAGAAGTAAGACAATGAAAAATGACTCTGAAGAATTTGCAAGGATACTGGAAGTTGTTTCAAATTATGCTATTCATAATGCTCATGTGGCATTTACATTAAAAAAACAGGGTGAAACTATACCAGTTATTAGGACACAAGCTAGTAATAATCAAGTGGACAACATCAGAATTATATATGGAAACAGCATTGCAAAGTATGTATGCTTTACCTAATAATGTATCTTTTGTATTTAATTTGATTTGTTATTTTAACCGCAAATTTAGTTTCTATGAGCTCTAGGCTCGTTATAGGAACTGTATCAGGGTGTCTACTAGGTCACTAAAGTCACGAAAGTCCCGAAAAAGTCACGAATTGTGAAAGAGGTCACGAAAGTCCCACAATAGTCACTGATTTGAAGTATATTTTGGTATAAGTCATGAAAATTATTTTCAGTTGTTTGATTCTTGTTGAATCATTTGTCAAACGTGCATGTTTACACTACTAGTATTTCTCGTGCACTTTGAAAGTAAAATAAATAATTAGTTTGTATGTTAGTTTTCATAGTCATCTTCATAAAGACAACTTAAATTTAGGTATATATTCATTACACATTTTAAAATTGGATATGCTTCGCACTATCAGCAGTTGGAGGAAACATAATGAAAATTATTGACCGTGTTACACTTGTTTGTTAAAAAAATTATTTATTAATTCTGTTTGAACAGTTTTTCAAGAAAAAGTCACTAAAAAGTCACTAAATTTTACTTTTACAATCTGGTAGACACCCTGTGTATACACTATGGGGTTCGGTGGTTGGTGGCGGGGAAATGGGCAGGAGCGAGGGTGGAGGAGTTTGTTATTTGGAAGTATTTTCTCTACAATACAAACTCCAGAAGACAGCATCTCCCAGAGGGAAACTGTTGCCATTCCGCATAAACTCAAAAATATATGTTCCATATGTATGAATAAATGTATATGTATAATATATATACCTAGCTGTTGGTGGCAGTAAACTGCGAAACTGGACATAACTTCAAAATTTTAAAAATGATTGTATAGTACTTTTTGTTGTTTACCTAGGATACTCAAGTATTTTATTTAACATTTTTGATGCAGTATTAAAATTATTTTGTATTTTGGTTGTAACAGTTAAATGTTAAAGGAAGCAACGTAGGCTACAATGTGAGAAATTTTTTGAGGAGATGCGTTTAGTTGCCATGCTTTCATCGTCACTCCAAAAGGATTTTATTCATATTCAGTAGGCAGTGTTTACAGTGCTAACCTTGCAGTAAAGAAACATCAACATATCCATTCTCTAGGTAAGTTAATCTGTCATGAATTTGATTAGTTAGAGACTGTTAACATAGCTATCACACCCATAACAAAAAATAGATAAAAGTTTTAAATGCTTGGTTAAATATATAATTGAACATTATTTCCCCATGTGAATGAAAGGTTATGTTTGACGTACCTAGGTTTAATGTGACCATGCTTTATTTGGTTATAATTGTACTTAATTAGGTACAAATTAATGTTAGAAACTGTCACACCCATAACACAAACACCAAATATGAGAGTTTTAGGCAACAAAGCATGATTTTAAATGTAAATAAGTTTGGAAAATGTTAGGTGTACAGGTTACAATTAGTTTTGGTTCAGCCAAGCCTAATATATGTATGAATTTTAAGTTATATGTATATTTATTATTACATTTTACAGATGAAGGTACAGGACAGCTAAGAACGGGTACGTTAAGTGGAGAGAGAAATTGAAAGCTGATCTAGATAAATGGAAGGAGCACCTAAGTAAAGTAAAAGAGCAAGACAAGGCAAGACGAAAGAAAAATATGGATATCCTCCGTAGGCCTAATTTCAAAAGAAAATTGAAATTAAAATGTCTGAATGGCTCAGAACACCAAAGGATGCATAGACAGAAGATGAAAGAGAAAAGAGAAGTAAAAGAAATGAAAGACATAACAGTTTCTCCTCTAGGTTTGTACAGATGTCCGCAAACTTTAGGCAAAGCAGTCCACAGGGTAAAGAAGTCACTTCCTAACAGCCTAACAAAACGAAGACCAGTATTAAACAAAATAATTCAACGTTCTTCTGTTACAATTACAGCAGCGTCATTGAATAAATGAACTGCGAATAATGCTATTACAGCGGAAACAAAAGAGTACATTACTTCATTTTATTTGAGAGACAATATAAGTTGCCAGTCACCAGGTAAAAAAGATGCCATTACTGTGAAAAATCCAATCACTGGGCCTATATATGATAATCACAATCACGGAAGCATATGGAATTTTCTTGAAAGGAAATCCAGATGTTAACCTTGCAGTGTCCAAGTTTTACTAATTAAAATCTCTGCAAGTGCTTCTCTCATCAAAACAACTTCATAATGTCTGCATCTGTTGCTACCATACTAACTTAAATTTCCTTTTAGGATCACTCAAGTGCTTAGATTGTTTCCCCCAGAATATTCATGATTTTATCAAAGCAATCTATTGTGACATTGAGAGTGAAACATGTATGACAGGATATTGCCATGCTTGTAAAGATAATGTAGAAGATATTTTGCAACCAGTAACAGATGCAGCTAAAACTGTCATGTTTAAACAGTGGTGTGATTTTGATGGCTATCCGAAAATAATTGAAAGCGAAGGTACAGTTGAGGATGTACTGAATCTTATTCAGAAGCAAGTTAGTGCTTTCAAGTACCATTATTTTGTAAATAAGAGTCAGTCCAAATTCTTTGAGAACCAAAACAAGAATATTCCTGAAGATACAATGATTATGCAAGTAGATTTTGTGGAGAACTATGGTGCAGCCTACCGAGATGAAATTCCGAGCATTAATTGAGCCACCAACAAATCACTATTTTTATGTGTTGTGCCTGACTAAGTGATGGAAAAGTGCGGTCTTTTGCTGTAATTAATGATGAACTATCACACAATAAGATTTATGTATTTTTTTCTAAAGAAAGTGATAAATTGTCTCAAAGAAGAATTCAAGGAACTAAAAAGTGTTAAAGTGTTCTCAGATGGTTGTGCCAGCCAATTCAAAAACAGATACATACACTTTGTCTAACTTATGTTTCTTCTTGGATGATTTTGGACTCATTGGAGAGTGGCATTTTTTTTGCCACTTCTCATGGCAAAGGAGCAGTGGATGGTGTAGGAGGAATGGTAAAATACAAAGTGTGGAATGAGGTGAAGGCCCGCCGTAGGACTGTTTGTAATGCGGAAGAGTTTTTCAATTGTGCTTCTGAAATCATTTCGGGAATAAAATGCATTTTCATAAGCATGGAAGAAATTCACAAATGCAAAGGGATACTAATGGACCAGTGGAACAATGCACAGGCAGTAACTGCACTTCAGTCAAAACATTGTTTTAAACCATCAAATAACAAATTCTGCCTCTTAGTGGGCCGCAGTTCTTTCTCCCATTTAGAGAAATGCAGCATGACGAAGGAAAAAGTTTCATACAATGACATTTATGCAGAAACAGAAACAAATGATTCCATTGACGAACCCATCCCTTCAGTTTCAACAGATCCTCTCAGACCAGGGCAGCGTGTCGTAGTTTGAATATGAAACGAAGAAGAGAAAATACAAATTTGTAGGGATGTGCCGAAGTGAGCCAGATGGTGAAGAAGTTGAGGTAATGTTTCTGAAACTTAATGATAAAAGCAATAAGAAACTATTAAAAATAAAAAAATAAAAAAGACATGTGTTTCATTGTTATCAAGCAAATTTTAAAGTATCTTCCAGAACCAATAATGAAAATAGTTGGTAACAGAGTGTACTATGAATTTCAGAAGGATATTGATGTCATTGAACTGTGATGTGTTTGTTGGGATGTAAATCTGAAGTGAAATATTTAAAAAAAGTGTTTAAGAGATAATGTAGTTTCTTCATCCGTTGTAAAGGTGTAGGTGGTATGACTTATTCAGTGTTCTTCTCAGGCTAATTTTTCTGGGTGCCCCACCTGGCCAGTTTTCTCTACCACCCAGCTAAGAAACAGACATTCTCATCAACACCATCAAGCTTATTCCACGATCAATCCTACTGGTCTCATAAACCACCCAGCTCTAAATTTTTGCTGGGGAGAACACTGCTTATTATTGTTCACATTTTACGTTTAACTCAAACAGGCCCGAAATAAGTGTTTTGTGTTAAAAATAGTTTGAAATGTGATATGTTGTATTATGTATAATGGTTAATGTTAGCATTTGAAAAGACATACATGGTAAATGTATCTAATCTGTCTACAAAAGTAACTTTTAAGTCGTTATGCTGTACATAGTCACACCCGTAACATATGTCACACCCGTAACAACACAATATAATTTATTACAAAAGAAAGGAACATCTCCATAAAAATTGACATACAGTGAAAATTACTGCATACCCTTTATTGGCCACACATTGTTACATTTTGTATGTATCCTTCAAGATTTCACAGAGAATTAAACATAAACATGCCATTTTGTACTGTGGTGTTCAGAATATGTCACACCGTATCATGAATTCAGATGTTTGTAAAAATTGTGTTATCTCTATTTTTTTATTTAAGAAAATGCAGTAAATTAGTCCATGAGTTGTAGTATTTGTGCATATATGCCTGAAACACATTTAGTTACATTTTTAATATAAAAAATACTGTTTTTACTTGAAAAATGTTGTATAAATGTCACTCCCGTGTGCATGGAATGACCCAGTATCAGCATCTGTGTTAGCTTACTGTCCAGTTTCTTAGTGCATGTCAAGTCTTCATTAGCCTGTAAAATCACCTGAATGTTCTCTATGTCATGTTCTTTTCAGATAAAAAGTTTGTTCGAGTAAAATTTTCTCTTTTTATACATGCAACAAATAACAAGTATTAAGAGTACAAATGTTAAGTTTTTTTTAATGAGGTCTTTGATATGCTAGGTATGTCTTGAATTGTTTTTGTTTGTGGTCTGTATGTAGATACATTATTGATCTTTACTCAAGTGATCCCTAAGATAGATAGAATAACTTATTACTGCTCTAGCCATTCAAAATTGTAACTTGTATTACAAGAGCAGACTACACTGCTACTTGATATCATGTCCACATAAAGTATGTATTAAGAGTACTTGTGAAAGAGTATGCAGTTTTTGTGGCAGAGCAAGCACTAAGATGGCCTTTTTGTCTGCATATTGGAGTCAGCTGGCCAGGGAGTAAAATTTGCACTTGGTACATTTGACGTGAACCTGTTGTGACCCCTGGGAAATTTTGAATGCCCCTGACAAGTATGAAAGACAACCAGAACTTTTAATGCATTGGTGTCATCTAAACAGGAATGGAACATTCGTGTGGAGATGTCCTCAGAATCTCAGTCTCCGCCTCTGCTCCCTGCAGAATGCATATCAGATTTCTGCAGCAGGGTGGGTGCGGCAGGTTAGTGAGGGGTAAAAGTTTGGCTTCTGTATACACAGCAGGTGAGCCTGATTTATCATACCCCACAACACATTACAGGCAGAAATTGGTAAATTGGTAGAAGTGGAACATCGATCAGGTTTCGAGCTTCCCACAGTATAGCTTTCCTCCCAGTTTTCATGCATTCATAGACACAGGTGAGGAAAGATGAGATAGGGAACCAGGAATAACTTTATTGTGTGTAATATTTGGCAATCAATTTGTGGGGCCTTGGTGTACTGGTCTGAAGGATCCCACTGTGATAGAAACTCACCAGTAAAAATAAAATTTACAAAAATAAAAATATTGTAGCACCTGGCCGTCGGTGCACTTAAAATAAATAAGAATTTAACTAATATTTGAATAAAAGAATAGAGTTTTAGTATGCAAGTTTAATACGTATTAAGCAAATGCAATTACTAGCGGTAAATGTGACTCTACTTACGTTCACTGGGAGAAGCTGAATTCCTTAGCAATATTAATAAACTCAATATGAACAGATTCATAACTAATCATGTAAAGTAGCGAGTCGGATAGCAGGACACACAGGAGTTCCTTCTCAGGCAGTACGACGTATGAAGTCTCGAGGGTCTCCCTGCAGAATGATGGCATCTTCAAGAGGCTACCTCCATATATACTGAGTTGGGTGTGGTGCTTGGAATAACTGGATCTCTCCCACCACTCTCTGGGCGTTTGCACTAGTTACCAAGCGGACGTACTCCTCTACACTCCTCGCCTTGACTTGGCTACACGATTCAGTATTCTTTGTACTGGACTGATATAACTGGTTTTTACTGACTTGGTCACGAGGCAGTACATGTTGAACAAAAAAGGATATGACCACATGGAAATACTGGTCATGTGAGGGCTAGTCACGCGGCCAGAGTCTGACAAACAACTCTATAATAAACTTGTACTGGATGTGTAACTACCGGTTAGCCTTGATAACATATAGGTGAGCCGAACTGCTTTCTGATGCAATGTCTGAACTGTGTTCTGGGCACTACAACCACCCTCTTCCACCTAGACTAGGTCTCTCTAGTCCGAAGATCATCGGTTCGATGCTCAGAAAGTTCTTTGGAAATGCTAACTTGATTGTACTATAGTATATGCAAGTGCAATAATGTTCTGAGTCTCCTCCTGCTTTTGACGGGAAGTGACCGCCGGCGCGGCGATAGCATCTTGCTAACGAATGTGCTCTTTCCGGTCGCGCTGATATGGCTCGTTGCGCAGCGTGCAACTTCGTCTTGGTTTCTTGAAGCCTATGAATCTGTTCCATGCTCAAGAAATGTAAAACACATTCTACTAACGGACTGAACTTATTTTAACGTTACGTTAAATTCATCAAAACCTATTTAAAATATTTCAAAGAAATATGCATGTCAGCTTTTCCCTAGTGAA
Source organism: Medauroidea extradentata (assembly GCA_003012365.1). Classification (NCBI taxonomy): domain Eukaryota; kingdom Metazoa; phylum Arthropoda; class Insecta; order Phasmatodea; family Phasmatidae; genus Medauroidea; species Medauroidea extradentata. Next base: position 16,733 of record PNEQ01092879.1, read on the forward strand.
TTCACATAACTCAATCAAGAATACACTATTGGAAATCTGAAACAAATCAATACATCTTAAACAATCAATATATGAGATAATACACTTCAAACAATTCATAATACACACATAAAACATTTTAAATTCTCTTGTGATAAATGTGATAAAAAGTTCAATCTCTTTCAGTGGTTTCATTTTATAGCAAATGTCTTTGACGTGTGCAATTCTCTCTGTTGTAGCGTTATATTTGTCATGCAGTGTTCGTTGTGATTATTTTCTTTTACGTGCTATTATTTGATTTCATAAACTTACTTAACATTAAACATTAAAATATTTACTCTTGTCATATATGTATGCAAAAAGTTTACATTTACTTGAATATGTGAACAATAAACAACTTGAATATTAATATATGATTAACTGATAATATCTTTGATTAATTATATTATTGGATATATTATATATTTGGATGATTTATACCTTTCATATGAACGTATACAGGATGTCCGCGCTTAACGTTTAAAACTCTCTGTAGTGACGTAGAGGACATTCAGACAAGTATTTTTTATATAGGACACTTGGGGGTAATCGGGCGGGAAATGCCTTAAATTTGGTGACGAAGATTTAATATGATGTCACACCTGCGTCACGTCGTAGTAAGTTAGCAGCTCAAAATATGGCGCAGGTACAATTGCAACGGTTCCTCACATCTTCATGATGTCAGCATGGCTCAATGCATGTTTTGAAGTCAGCCTACCGGAGTTCGAGTCGTGGTCCCTTCAAAATTTCATGTCTTATTGTGATGGAATGTGATTTTATGTATGGTATGTTTGCAAATCCCTGCATTGTGGTCTCATGATTTTAGTTGTGCAAAGAAATGACGCTTTTGCGTTTCATATCAAAATAAGGTTTTGGTTCGTGTAACGTTTGTTTACTTCTTTCATGAACTGTACAGAAACGTTAAAGGCTGTTGTAAAAAAGAAGAAGATGAAGTGTAAACATCGGTAACGTTTTTGTATCAATTATTAAACAATAACACTTCCACAGCCAACATTAGGCCGCGTCTGAACAACTCAGTTTCAACTACCATAACATAAATAAAAATGTTCCCAAACTGAAAAGTAAATGTCTGTCTCGCGATTATTTACAATTGCTCAAAGGTAGCACCGTTAGCAGCAATGCAGGCATTGCAACGCTGAACCATTGATTGACGTACTTGGGCAAAAATGCCTTGCTGATGTTGGATTTCCAATGCTGCGGCGGCAATGCGGGCAATAAGATCTTCTTCGTCTTCTACAGGGGTTTTATACACTAATTCCTTCATAGCGCCCCAGAAGAAAAAATCCAAGGGATTGATATCAGGTGACCTCGCAGGCCAGGGAATTGGACCGATCCACCGTCCAGGGTACATAAGGTTCAGGTGGTTTTGTACCAGTATTGCACTGTGTGCCGGCGCCCCATCGTGTTGTAGCCACATGGTTGCTCGCACCTCGAGAGGAACATCTTCAAGCAGCTCCGGTATGACGTTTCTTAATAACACAAGGTAGTTAGGACCAGTTAGTCTCTCTGGTAAAATGTAGGGACCTATTAAATGATCTCCTAAAATACCTGCCCAGACATTATCTTGAAACTTTTCTTGTTGGCCATGTTCGTTCACACTATGCGGATTGTTCACAGCCCAATGGATATTATTTTTGGAATTGAAAATGCTATTTTCTTTGAAGTTGGATTCGTCAGTAAACAATACCAGTGAGGGAAACTCAGGATTTTGAAGTGATTCTTCGCAAAATCGTTTGCAGAAGTGGACTTGAAGGGGGTAGTCCCTTGGGTTAAGCTTCTGAACTGTGGTTTTGTGATACGCCTTGTATCCATTGCCCTTCAATACCGACCAGACAGCCGTTTTCGAAATACCTAATTGTCCAGCGATGCGACGGGTGCTGGTGCAAGGGTCGTTATCGACCCGCTGGAACACAGCCTCCTGGACCACGTTGGGGAGAGGTTGGCGAGCCCCACGTTCTCGATGCGCCTAAGGAAATGTTATCTAAATTAGGTTTTTTGTCCGGCATAATGGCACGTTTGGATACAAAGCATCGTTACGTGTTTACTTACTTGCACAGAGCCAGTTTCACGTAGTCGACGATCTACAGTCGAAAAATAGACATGGCTCGGTAAAACACGCTGCGGAAATCTTTCTGCATACAGACGCCGAGCTGCGAGCACATTTGAATTTGCAGCACCAAAACACAAATGCATATCTGCCTGTTCATTGAAAGTAAACCTGTTCATTTTTGTGGTAGCACTATGACCAACAAAGCTTTCGCTGTACAGTCGATTCACAGTTGCACTACTAATTGCACTACTGACAACACCAAACAAAGACGCAAACACACACACGCCCACACAGGACTGCTTTCGACTGCCACCTCTTTTTCCTTGTTCGTGTGAGTCAAGGCTACCACACTGTATTCTAAAGAACGAGAATAAAATGGGAATAAGAACAATGGATGGGACCAAGATTCGAACCCGGAAGGCTTACTTCAAAACATGCACTGAGCCATGCTGACATCATGAAGATGTGGGGAACCGTTGCAATTGTACCTGCACCATATTTTGAGCTGCTAACTGACGACTACGACGTGACGCAGGTGTGACATCATATGAAATCTTCGTCACCAAATTTAAGGCATTTCCCGTCCGATTACCCTCAAGTGTCCTTATAAAAAATACTTGTCTGAATGTCCTCTACGTCACTACAGAGGGTTTTAAACGTTAAGCGCAGACACCCTGTATATTTGTTACGTAAGTGATATTTACACTTTCTTAACTTCTCGTTATCCTTTAGACTTTGCAATTTTTCTTTTTATTCATTTAACCGCGCACTTTACTCTGCTTTTAAACACTTTTCACACAACACTTATTGTAGAGGTACTCCCTTATTCGTTGCTTCTGATGACTGCGTTACGACTAAAACAAGTCTTAACAACGGACTGGTTCGTTGACACTGGAACACTGGATGCTGGAACGGGCTGTTGGGCTCTTCTCCGGTTCTCGGACAGCTCGATGTCCTCACGTCGACTCTCGGACGAAACATCATGGTCTGCCATCGGCTTTCGTTGACTACCCTCCTTCCTGTGTAGACGTTTCTTTACCAGGGATATCACCTGTCGTCTCAGACAGAATAGGACGAGTATGACAATTCCAAGATCCATAATTATAGCTAAGGATGACATCTCTTTCTTCCCTTGTAGTTCTGTAATCTTAATGTTTTTCAATTGTTTCACTTGTGACATCAAGTGTTTTAAATCAACTTTTGATCCATAATTAACATGACTTGTGTTTATTTGAAATTCTACTTCTGCTATTTCAATCTCATTACTTTCTTCTACCGTTAACAAAGACTTTATATCTGGTAACTTAACATCTTGGAAATTATATTTTACTTGAGTTACTTTGTTACTGTGTGGGAGTAGTTGAACTTGATCATTCAAAATCATACAATTGCTTACCTGAGAAATCCGTCCTTGTGCCTGTATCCACTCATCTACTACTTTAGTACCGTTTTCTTTACCTGAACAATCTTTAGTAACTTTCATTCTCTCTGATATTGAATATAACCAACTATTTCCATCAACTGACCTAATAAACACTGGCATAAATGAATTACCTAGCACGTCTCTCTTACACAAACTATAATTACGACTCGTCTCATTAAACTCGGCTCATTAAACAATTCAGAACCTTTACAAAAAACGTTGGGACATTGGCTGGACAAACTACATTACTACCTCCTTTACATTCACTTAAATCAGCCTCTGTCATGAGAGCATAGAACTGTCTGTTCTCTGAAATACCTATATAAGGATGACTTGGTACAATCTGAACAAATCTCTTTAACTTCTGATCAAAGATTGGAAATGGAAAAGCTCTATAAATCGTAAAATATCTCTTCATAGATTTCAAAGGAAATTCAATTATTATTTGTATACTATCCATAGTTGCTAAGGCATGTACCGTTGTAATCTCATAATAACTATACACGTGATCTAACTCTACTCCTGCAATTAACGTTTTATCATCTGGTAACTTTAAAGCTATGCCTCTTAATATTTCTGACAAATTACCTTGAGTTAACAATACACTAGGAAGTTTCCCTGTAGATATAATATCTAATGAGATTTTTATCTTTGTCACTTCTTGTTTCAACAATTCTACTGTTACTTCTAACACTCGTATTACACTGTTATAATTTACCGTAGTTTTAATCAGATTCATTGTAACTTCCGCTTCTCTACCTTGCGAATATCTTGCACTAATTTCGTCAATTAATTTCTTGGTTAAAACTGAAATATCATTTATATTTTTATCTACTTTATCTGTTAAGCTATTCATATACATTAACTGTTCTTCTACTATATGTATCAATTTCTTCTGTTTCTCATTTAACTTTCCCGTTATCTCATGTATTCTAACATAATCATCATTCGTAAGAGTACCGAATAAAAACTTTAACACTGAACCTCCTACATCAATTAATCCTCTCTTAACTCTTTTATCTGCCTTCGGCAATATCATCAATATTTCAGAAACTTCTCCTTCTAGATCCTCAATCATTTTATTAAGGACTGGGGCTTTGTGATATATCCCTGTAAGATTCTCATAACGTTCACGTACTAATTTCTCAACGTAATTTACTCTCGACTTAATTGTTGACAATAATATTTCTAATTCTCGGATGGGTACGTCTGGCACAATCGTCCACTTATCTCCTGTCAACAGCACATCATTTTCTTGCACCAGTATCACGCCAGTTCCTAGGGTGTGATCTGCAATGCGAACCAATTTCCTGATTCTAAGTCTTTATCTCTCTCGTTAAATTCTCAACATAAACATTGTCACAGTGACATTTCTTACTTGACAGAATACTTGATACTCATCAATAATTTATTTGTTACTCATCATTACTCTCGCTTTCGTCATTCGTTTCACCTAAATTATTTCTCGCATTGGAACGCAAACGCAATTTATATCTCTCATCAATTGTAGATTGGACCCTTGCCCTATGATATCTCGACGGTTCCCACTCGTCGTCTACAATATTATTTTCATTTTCCTTGTCATCACTATCTCTCAGAAGGTTATTTTCACAAGGACTTTCTGCAACAATTTCTTCTACTTCACCTATCTCTTCACTATCATCTATCTCATTTGTGTCATATAGAATGGGGCGTGACGTGAGATACCTACCACTATCATCAGAATCATAATCTGAACCGCTCTGCAATTCACCCCCTTCGACATCATTATTGTGCACGTTTTCATTATACAGGGTGAGTCATCAGCTCTGCGACAAACTGTGACAGGATGTTCCTTGCAAAATAACAGTTAGAAAATGTCTGGCAACGAATGCCTGGAAACCACTCCTAAGGGCAGGAAACCCCTGTGAAGATGGGGTTGCAAGTATGGTTTTTATTGAATTTGACGGGAACCATTTGATATTAAGGGATGAAAATTTGTA
>PNEQ01092881.1:0-12768 GCA_003012365.1 Medauroidea extradentata
GAGTAACAAGGATAAAGATGTGGGGAGGGATGTGAGGAGTTGACTAACACCACGTGATCAAGTATGCGAGTGTGCTGCTCTCCTTCGTGAATCTGCGGAACTATTTCAGCTACGAAGAGAAATGATTCTCTAAACACACAACAGATGTGTTAGTATCGGAAACCTGAAACAAGATGGCGGGGACAAATTTCCCTTAAAAACTAACAAATTAAGTTTTCAGGACGATTTTTACTAAACAGTGGGTAGTTTAAGTTTACGACAATGTTGCGTATGTACTGTCTTGTGACCAAGTGTAAGCGTCGGAATATTTGAAAACTCGTGAAATACGCTTTTTGAGAATACAAATATATTACTTTTGTTCTGAGCTGGACCAAAATCATCTAAGAGTGTATCTCAATTGCAGACGAAGTGCCTCATTTCTGTGCAATTTGCTTAGTGACTTTCCCGTTACTTCAACATGGAAACTTTTTTTACACCAACAAGAACTAAAACTTAACCTAAGAAACTTTATAATTATAGTAAATACAGTTCGTAGTTAACTTTCCATTTTTTGGTGGAATATTGCAGAATATACTCTGTGAAGGGAAGAAAAATTCCACTAAAACAACCTTAATTTCAAACTCTTCTATATTATCACAGTCTGTTTATTTCTTCAGTTTTTCTTGTATGGATGTTTAGATTTTAAAACGTTGAACAAACTAACAATAATGAGGATATTCACGTCTTAGGGTTTTAAAATTACTGAACGTTTCTATTCGATACACTGGCAAGTTATTTCGATTTGTGAACACATGATGCAATTCAAGAGATTAAAACAGTGCTGCATAATGAGTTTTAGTTCTGAATACAAATTTTGAAAGTTCATGAAGTCATTTCGTAATCCGCATTTCGTGCTTTACGGCATTTCAACGAATACTATTTAGGGCCTATCTGGCTAATGTCAAGTTTTACATTGATAAGTAAACTCTTGTTTAATCACATAACATAGCAAGGGGATTTTTACCCCAGCTTACATACCAGCCCATTTCTAGAGAAGGTGATTTATCGCGAGAATGTTTTCTGCCAGCGTATTCTGCAAATCAGTATAGCGGCCTGCGTCAAGTATTATTGGCCGATGGTTATGTGCCACGGTGAAGTTGTTTACAGACGAATCACAGATTTTCAGTAGTAGCGTACCAGAGTTATCATTGGCCCAGTCAAATAGTGACTCGCCAATAACGAAATAAAAGCGTCAAGCTGAATAGGGCCTACGTTACATTGAAGCCTAGCAAGCAGTCAACTTTTCCCGTGAGAAATCACCTTCTCTACCTATTTCATATAGGGAAATGTATCCTGTTTAAAATGTAGACTAACTTTTTTTATGTTTTCAAATGAAGTATTACGTAATAATAGTTTATTTAACGCTGTTTTTTCTGTTAACCAAGCAGTGTTTTGCACAGGTACTTCTGTATTTTGCCTTTTTATAAGAGTTTCTGCCAAGACACTATGATATGGTTTGTTTTTTCATATTTATCGAAAATGTTACACGCCGTTCATTTTTAATTTATTGCAAATATGTCGCATTGCTGAATAAATTTGGTGGTTACTTACGGTTTCACAACCTTTTGCAGCATAGTATATCGTAAGATAAAAGTAATCAGTGTTTACAACCATAATTCCATATTTAAAAAAAACAAACTAATGTTCTTGCCACGCAGAAAGCTTTGAGTGTGGACAATGTTTCTTTACGATAATTTAAAATTAAATTTTTGTCTTCATCAGTTGATCAATTCTGAAGGGATTTCTTTCATTGCCGTAGCGTGTAGACCAAAAGCTAGACGTAATTGGTATTTTTTCTCTGGTATTTTCATTGCCAAACCTGGTTGACCTGGGGGAAATCAAAAGGTTGACGACGATCACCCTCCCTCCACTTCCCTTCCACCTCACCTGCCACGACAGAGTGAGAGAGAGAGCGAGAGAGAGAGCGAGAGAGAGAGAGAGTTCTCTGACCCAACCACAGGCGAAGAGTACCCGGGGGGCTGGCACACACACGATCAGAATCAAATCAGCCTTTGCATCTCGATCAGACAGCCAGAGAGAGACGTCTGTGAATGCGGGACCCCTCATTAATGGTTCCTGCTTGCCAGATCGTGATGGCTATCCGGAGATCGGGAGTCGCCTCTCGTCGTCACTTTCCTTTTGTACCGTCCAGAGAATTCGGCATCTATAATGATCGCCACAGGAGAAACAGAAGGCGATGTGTTGTGAACAAGTGTTTTTACGTCCACCTGCCGGGCAGCACGAGTGAGACGAAAATATATAGCGTACGGGGAAGATCCCCAAATGCAGGGCGTCGCACCAGTGATTTGGCAGACATTGGGCAGGTGCCTGTCTAGCCCTGATGGATGGCACGGAATGAAACCCTACAATACGCGTTTACGGAAACGTAGTAGGTGTAACCTACTTGGTAGTATTGATCACTGAACTGGATTTATTCAGTCAATGGATGTTTAACGATTTTATTCTTAAGCGTAGTATATTGGCGGCCTATATAAAAAAATGCGGCAAAATCTGCAGAAACTGTATATATCTCAGTCTTCGATGTGGCAGATCTGTGTTATTAGACCAGGTTAGAACATTGCAGAATATAATTTTGTAATGGTACAATATACTTATATGGCATTACAATTACGTGCTAGTAATATATTGTGTGCAAATATGCCAGTGTTAGCCTCCAAACAGTTCTATAGGAAAAGGGATTGTAAAGTAAAAGTTACAAACAAAGCTCAGAAAAGGATGAATGTGCAATATGAGAAAAAAAATTGTGTAATAAGTAAAAAATACTATTTTTGAACGCTGCGTTTTTAAAAACGCGATTGCGAAATTTCCCAAATACAAACCTATGAAGCAGAAAATAATATCAAATGAAAAATTATTTTATTACGTTTTTAAGACGGACTAAAAAGTACAAAATAATATATCGTGTGAAAATGCTCATAAGATTTAAACGAATATCGTGGTGACGCATGCAATTAATACTAAGGAGTGTTGAAGTGAGAGTAACTGTTGTTGTGGTAAAGTGAGGTAAGGTGAGAGGGTTTTACGACACTGTAACAACGAGGTTTTAAGAGCCGATGAGAGTGAAATAAACTGTTGTTGAGAAAACTCGGACAACAGTCAATAACATTGTTATGGACTTGGGTGAACTATTCATGCATCAGTTACAACCAGTTGCATGTGTCCCACGTTTATCATTTTAATATTATTACAAGTATCTGCATAGAAGAAATTGTATAATTTTTATTCCTATTTAAAAATGTATACAAACACTATTTATTTATGTCATTTAGATAGCGAAATTACATTTAGGGCCGTATCTATAAAAGGCTTTCGAATGACAACCAACTGCTCACCAATGCTTTCTCTATGGGGATAGCAGTTGGTTGTCATTTGAAAGCCGTTTATAGATACGGCCCTTAACCTCCACTACACTACACGATAAAACGTAACAATTTAAGAGCTGCATAATATATACGTTTATAATGTACTTATTAAAATGATATACCTCCTGTGAAAAATCTAAGGTGTAAATGAGAGCAGAATATATATTTATGAATAAAGCTTTTCGATCACTAATACACGGTTTTCATTGATTTACTATTTGTAATTATTATTTTGTATAACGTAGGCCTACGTCTTGCTGCGTAAAACTTTATTTTGCCAGTAAGATCTTCAAACACCACAGGCTAGTTCAAATTAAAGACAACAAAGAAATTCAAATAGCAAATAAAAGAGAGAGAGATAAATAGAGAGAAAGACGAAAATGTTTTGGCTATTTGTGGTTTTGGTTTCGTTTGACGATACTAGCCACGGGAAATTACTTGAGCATGCTGAAGTAACCTGCTGATAGACATGACCTCTGCATTGTCCCCCTCCCCCTCCATCACATTGGTACATCTTTTGAATGTAGGTAGGAGGTGAAGGTTTACACATTTCTTCCACATACCTTGTAAATAACGTCATCAGTATATTTAGCTGCCGTTCAGCTGGAAGCGTAAATGGCGCCTTCGCTAGCAAGTTGTTGTACGCGCGTTTTATGGCTTAAAAGTACGCCGTGAAAGACAATATCAAGTGGTTTTATTATAAAATTTTAGTTAGTGCGTTGTGTGTTGTCTAACGCTGATGAGAATTTTACACGTACTGCAATTCGATGCCAACTTTTCGTTTAAAAAAATATATTGTATTTTGTCTTCATCTTTCTGAAAATTTTGGTTTTCCGTTAATTTTTGTGGACACAATGATACGACCCTGGTGCGTATACGCCACTGCTCCGGACTGACCTTTCTGCATTTTATAATCCGACACAAACATTCAGGTGGCTATCACAGTTATTTTGTGTCACTATACCAGTGTGTCCTTCAGGACTGCAACACACAAACAATCTGACTACATGCATGTGGGTGTTTCAGATAGCCGTTGATATCTCTACTTCCACGTTTCAGCGTGACATAACGCTGGAAGAGATCCAGCTCATAATTTATTATAAAACTGTTTACCATCCCATAGGTGATGTCTGCATTGGAACAGCATTCAAACAATGTTCCGTACGTTTGTACCCATTTCGAATGCGCGAGTGTGTGAGAGATTTTGGACAGCGCTCAACATCGAGGTCTTTAGGATGACATGAGGTGAGTATGGAGCAGCAGTGCCGGAACGAAAGGACGGGGGAAACGGGAGATCCCCGAGAAAACCCGCCGACCAGCGGCATCGTCCGGCACGATCCCACATGCGAAACTCCGGGGACCAACCCCGCCGGGAATCGAACCCGGATCGCCTTGGTGGGAGACGAATGGTCAGACAATTCGGCCACCGCGGCCCCTGTATCCATTTCCAATCGTCAAGTAATCTTTAAAGCTTTTTTATTTCGCTGCCAAAATGGGTCCTTTCGCAGTGTTTTCTTTAAGTATGAAAATATTGGTGCAGCTTGTTATAAAATGCATAGGCATGTATATTACACTTTTGCCTTTGACACTATTTAATGCCAATATAAAATCATGAATTTTTGTCACATGAACGCCCTTAATAGTAGTTTACATCACGGCCGTAGAAGAACAGGTTTGGACACTCGCCTGGAAACTTGACTCCCTTTTTTGGCTGCAGTTCACCAAGTTACCGATAATGCTATACATTTTTGGCGCTGTAATCCGGGCGGTCGAGCTCAAATTCCGCCCACTTCCCTCCCACTAAGATAAAAAATTTATCAAAACGTATTTTTTTGTCAATTTATGAAATACTTCCTTCGTTCACAATTTTAAATCATGACTCCAGAAATATTTATTTCTTTATAATATTAACAGTGGAAAAATGAGGACGGAGTTTGAGTCCGACCGCCCGTATTACAGCGCCAAAAAGTACAACATTCCCGGTAACTTGACGAACTACAGCCAAACAACAAGGGGGTCAAGCAAAATACATTGGTAGATAGGTGAGTGTCCAGACCTGTACTTCTACGACCGTGGTCTAGACCATAAGCAATACGGTCATATCTAGACGCATCGAGGCAGGATGTCTACGAGAATACTGCCCGTCAGTTCAGTGACTTGCACATAGAGGCTAGGTTGAGATGTAATGGTCGTGCTGCGTCGCTCTTAGCACTGTGGGACCTGTAGATCTCATACGCGCGTAGTACGTCCACGCAGCCGGCCACCTAAATGTCGGAGACTGAAATAAAAAAATAATTTCTAATTGGTTGGAGCCGGTTGGAGGGACCTTAAATGTGGTCAGTTTACTGTGGGTTGTCTACAACCATCTTACTTTTTTGATCTTACAGGCGCTGCCTACCACAGAACTCTGACGGGACTAAGGCCGGGTTTGTAAACTACGCAACAACGCAAGACGCAAAAAATCGAACATACAGCATCGATGTATACCCGTTTATAAAATACGCAAGAAACACAAGAACGCAAGGCTGTGACGCAAGAGTTCACTAACTTTCAACTTCTTGCGTTTCACCGTCTTCTATATCGACAGTTTGTTTGGAGAAAACATTTGAAACTAGTTGCAATAGTCTTTGGAAGGATGTGATTCGTCTTTGGAAGGCTGTGATTCCGCCATTTCGATACACATTTGTTTCTGTTTATTTAGAATGCGTCTTCAAATACACGGTGATTATATTTATTTTGTTATTATTTCAAAATACCGTAACAACCTAATATTTAGAAAACAGAGATAAGTGACAAAAACATAGGTAATCGTGATGGAAAAATACATAGAGAAACTTTCTGTTGTTTCTTCGAAATTTTGAGTGGTGGTGTTGGTTACGTCGTGTAGTTTGCGTTGTTTTATAAACGACTGAAATTTTGTTGCGTATTTTACGAAATGCGTTTCTAGCCTTCTTGCGTTGTTGCGTACTTTATAAACCCGGCCTAAGGGTAGAGTGTTACTTTTAGAATTATATTAAATGTATCTGTCGATCCTTCATATAAGCCACTATAGATTGTTCAGTATAAAGTGAACACTAAAAATTTAACCTTTGAAAAATATCACTAACCGTTACTGCATATAAATTATCATTAACTATAACTTCCTTACTGCGTGTTAGGTTGACAGCGAAATTACACAAAATAGTTCCAGGTATTTTCATATTTAAATATAACAATACTGAAACAAAATAAACCCAAATCGGCATAATTGTATTTTATGTAATCAAACTTTTTTATGGAACTGTAGAGATTCATACTGACTGCACAATTTATCTTACACGCGCAAACATAAAGTGACGTGTCCATAGAGGTTAGACATTTCCCGTCGTTAGCCGTTGCACGCGGAAATATACGAATTGGCTGAAAATAGATCTTTAGCAGGGCTTTTTAGAGTGTTCACTTTATTCCGAACCGCCTTTACTAACATAGTGTGATCTTTGAACGAGTCCTGCAGTGAGTTTGTCTTATAAACTGAACCGGTTTTGTGGTCATACGCCATTGTGGGCGGATGTTGCCGAGTTACATAAAAAAAACACATTTAAAAAGCCAGTATTTGCTGTGGCCACCAAAGATATAACATTATTATGGTCCCGGAAAAGAGTAGAGCTGTATTCAGAAAGAGTTAGGAAAACCGGAAAAGTAGAACAACAACAACACACAATTAATTCCAGAACGGAATATTGTCTTTTCATTAGGAAACATTCGCTCGCAATTGCGTATGTGCACAGAAGCGGTCATTGCATTGACATTTTGTTCATCTCGATGCGGTCCAAATTGCTATTGAATCCTTTAGGGTTTTCTTTATTTTTTCTGAAAACTAAGCAAATAAATGTTTTATCCTACATAGAAACATCTTAAAAAATTCCTAAATGTTTTTCTACGTCTTTAAATTCCTGTATTGAAATTTTCATCTTGATGGATTTGTCCGAAAGCGGTACTTCGAAGGTGAACCTTCTCCACCTGATATAATTTAACATTTAATTAAGGGGGATGTTAAGACAATTTTATTGTATTTTCAGTTTTTGAGCCATAAAACTTATATAAAAGGTATCATCAAAATTCTCTCTTCGTCAAAGCATACGATATTTTCTTGGTAAACTGCTTGGTATAAAAAATATTGAAATCTTTTATTAATTCGTCATGCAGAATCATTGCAAGAGAGTGCTTCTGCGTGGCAAATGGTTAAATTATATTCGGTGGAGCTCAAGTCGCCTTTCAACGTATCGCTTTCGGCCAAATCATTGAGATGAAAATTTGGATTCAGGAATTTAAAACGTAGGGGGGGGGGAGTGTTTTAAATAGTTTTTTTAGACGGAAAAAAATTTATTCACATAATTTTCAGAACAAAAAGTGTATTAAATAAACCTAAAATTGTGACGCACGTGTTGCAGGCAGATACACCCGCTGTGCGACGACAAGGCGCAGGTGGTGGCGTACGAGGCGACGGCCAAGCCGCCGCCGTCGCCCGTCGAGCCCGCTCCCACGCCGCCCCCGCCGCCGCAGCAGACGCCGCCCTACCTGCTGGCGCCCAACATCTGCGTCGAGGGCGGCCGCATCGAGTTCATCAAGGCGCCGCCAGGCGGCAGCTCTGACCCGCGCACCGTGACGCGCGCGCAGCAGACGCTCGAGAAGGGCGACGCCGTCAAGGTAGGTGGCGTCGGCGTCCCTGCCACCAGCTTCCCGCGCCCGCCGCTAGAATGCGCTTGTGTCCCTACGCTGCTAGAGTAACCTGTAGGCGGTTGTGAGAAGTAACCTGCTGGATAGTTTACGTTAAGGTTAATTCTACTACTGGTTGTAGAAAACAATGTTTTTTACCATCGGGGAGTTTGTCACAGGGAAATATTCTGCCGCTAGTTTCGCTGCAATCGCTAAGGGACCAGATAAATACGAAACCTTAGTAAAATGAAACATAAACAGGCTTGGACATTTTAAAAGTAGTTTAATTTAAATTTAAATTGAAAAGAAACCAATTCCCAGTTTGAAATTATCAACTTAATGTAACTTAAAATTCAGGAAAGCTCAGTGATTGGTAAGTTTACACAACCTTTCCGACTCCAGCGCTCAAGCGGCAGAAATTTTTCTTGTGCTAAACTTTTAACATTTATCTTTGTAACCTGTAGTAGAATTAACCATATGTAAGGCCGTGCTCCTCTGTTACTACAATTTTCTGATACTTTTTTTTAAGTTTAAACGAGTACTGATATCACAAATTTGTTTGGCAGTTTTTGCTGTAGTAGCTGATTTTTTCCAAAACAAAAAGCTATACGGTTTGGATTAGTAAGTCTGTTAACCAAAATTTCGTTAATCACGTAATTGCTAAAACCATAGTATTTACTTAATTGAAGTAAAAATAGGTAACATTTTGAAAATAAAATAGATTTTTGATACGTGGTCTCATTTAGGTTTAAGAAATAATTATATCGAAAGCAGTTTAAATAATGGAGAAAGTGGGTGGGGATCTCTTCCAAAATAATTTGCATTTTTAATTGGTTCTTTATTTATTTGTTGCAAAATGTAATTTTTCATGTGACATTCTTACTTAATGGGCAATGTATTAATATTTCGTTTTATGTTTACGAATTTCACTGGCATAAAATCAATAAGAAATGTAGTAGTTTACAAAAATAGTTATTTTTATATAAAGTTATGTCCCATCACTTTCATAAGAAAAATCCATCCATAGCTAACAACGCCTATGCTACTGGGGTTACGTAGGGTTTCTCAGTCATGTGGCCTGGTTATGTTTAAATGCCTGCAAGCGATATATAGACGTCGTGACTTACAGGATGCTTGTAAACTCTTCTCGGGTTACTGTTTGAACGTTTTAAGCTGAATATTTTTCCTGCTCAGGCTAACTTTGTGACTTAATACAACATCCTTATACCGGATGTTCATGAATGTGTGTCACAAATCTTGCGAAGTAATTCCTTTTAAAATATCAGGTATGTTTTTGGCTAGCGCAAATCGTAAGGGAGAAATTCGCGATTGAAATTAGACGTTTGTTAAAATATCCAAAGTAAGGAGAAATAATGAAGTTTCAGTTGCATTTGAATGACAAGAACGTCTGTATCTGAGAAAAATGGTTTTAAATTCCTTTCACCTTGATTAATAAATGGGGAGTTGCCTACTGGTAAGACTCCACATTCTCTTCGTCCATTTTCTCAAAAACTGCTTACTCAAGTAAGCGGTGTTGGGACAAGACAACATTTTTTCTTTCATTGTAACCTCCTACTACAAACTGTCATTTCATAGAAAAAAATATTCAGTGGTAAAAATTTCTAGAAAAAAAGTACATAAAACGCTTTCACCAACCCCATTATCTATTGAAAGTGAATGGTATTAAAAAACCGATTTTTTTCATACTGATACCAATTTGCAACAAAGTTTAAGTTAACATATAAATTTTACGTTGTCGCCTCTCGACTGGGTTAAAAAAATTTGTTATCTCGCTAGCCGAGAAATCTAGGCCCATGCTCTTTAATGTGTTATTGCGTACTCCCAATCCGACCACTCTTATTATTCACTGTGAATGAAAACTATTCTGTTTAAGTTGTTATTATAGAGATGCGTAAGAAATGGGGGAAGGGGAGAGAGTACGGCCGATGTCTTGAGTATCCAACCCCTGGAAAAAAAAATTACCGTGGGCGCTTATTTGTGGCTGATAAATGTGATCAATCACACCTTCTCCACAGCCCTCTTCTCCGCTAGGACCGATAAACTAACGTCGGGAAATATATCGCGTATTTCGAGCTGAATTAAAAATAAACGTCATCAGAAAATGGCTTTAAATAATTTTTTTGGAGGTTAAGATTAAATAATTTGGCAGCGGGAGAGCCATCACTCAAACCCCTTTCTCCATAAATATTTGGAAATTCCTGCATCTATCAGATAGCATAAACCTCTTGGGATGTTACATTTGATGCACACTAGTTCCCTTAAAGTGTAAAACACAGGATAGGTGGACAACATAATGATGACCAGTCTAAACAAATATTATAGAACATTTTTTTATAATTACTAGTATGGTATGTATGACATGTTCTGATAAACTCGTTTCTTTATTACTTATCAAGCTCAGTCATTTTTTTTGTAAGCATACAAAAATTTTGCCGAATGTGCAATAAGGTTCGTGGATTTTAGTAAAATAACTTGCTATAATTTCATTGCCAAGTTCTGCCACCGAATATTTAATAAACGGTGCTTTGAAATATATTGTAAGGCAAGTTCACTGTTGCTCAAACAATACGCATGAGATGAAATTTCACACAAATTATATTTTATTCGTGCTTTGAAGAGGAGTAAATATTGGGTTGGTAGTACCGGATGCGTTTGTAGAAAGACTTACGATTATTGTGTGCGTCACCAAAACTAAGTGCGTAAAACATGTATCAATCAGTAGAATTGATAATAGCATTGAAGGACATAGTACTTTACATAAATTGTTAGGAAGCAAGTTGTTGCCAACGTATTTTTTTTACAACACTATCCTACACGTGAATAAAGTTTTTACACAAAAACAGATAATTTAAAACATCGAAAATAAACTATTATTTCTATATCTACAATATTAAACGAATTCTACTGTACTAGTATGATCAAATATACCCTAGTTATATTTTTTCATACCAACATGTAAGAAAATTTGTTTCGGATTGTTTTTGTTCTTTCCAACTTATTTTTTGCAAACGTATGCATACATTATATCTTACTATTATGTAAACCAACGGCTTGAAACCCCATGTAACGTAGCCTTCTTTATTCTGTTTATCAATTCGATTAGTATTCATTTAGATTTCGATAATCACCTAGGCTGAAATACGGGATGTGGAAAGAAGGAAGAAGGATAAAAATATTTTAAGTGCTGAAATCACTATGATATTTGAAATAACTGTGAAATGGGAGTGCATGACTGAATTTAGTTGCTTGGACATACTCCATTGCGATGTATATGACTGTCAAAGAAAACTAAAGATAACAGAAAGAACATAAATAAGCAGACTATTCTTTAGTCAACAGGATACATACACAACATAGAATTCTATAAATGGAATCGGGTAAAATAAAACCAGGACAAACAGATCAAAAATAAATAAAAACAAATTAAAAAACCAGGACACCACCATGGCAGACAACCCAGGTTTGGGCTCTGCTTTGGTAAAGTGACAAACAAATAAAATGTATGACCCACAAAAAAAATACATCACAACGATGAGACGAAACAAAACCAGTATTATGTCAGACACGAACAAAACACAACACGCGACACAACAATGAGACGAAATCACTGTTAAGTGTTAAGACACCACGAATGAACATCGCCTGCAGTTAGTGTAATGTCATTGTTTGAAACGGTAGTTGAGCATGGACGAAGGCATGTTTCCCATGATTCACCCACCGTCTTCCGCCCAGACAGTGCGCGCTGAATTTAAACAGGCGTAAATGACGCCCCGCTGGGAACGTGTCGCCTCACTCTCTACCAAGACATTCGTTCAGATACTGACTACCAACCTCGCGGTTAGCAGAATACTTCTAAGGCGTATGGAGAGGTTAGATGTCGAGCGAACGACTAGAATTCTCCATCGTCGATAAAATCTGAACTAATCTTTACAGTTCGAAAGAAGGTTTTTTGCCGAGTAGATATTTTACTAGCGGACGAATGTTTATACATCACTAGTCAATAGTATGATTTGTTTTCATGTGGAAAATAAAATCGGAGTTTTCAGAAAAATAAGAGCTTGAAACCTCAAAAAACATAACAATGTAAAACTTTAATTTTAATTTTTTTTTTTAAAATACAATAATATCCAGGTCTCTGTAATAACAGAATGTCAAAATTACTCGCATTTTTACATCCTTGCATCTATAGTTCAGTTCTTTGGCTTTCGACGCGTGCACCAATATCATACTGTTGTAGATATAATATGAGCGCTATGGGACTAATAACAAGCGCTATTGGACTAGTAACAAGCGCTATTGGACTAGTAACAAGCGCTATTGGACTAGTAACGAGCGCTATTGGACTAGTAACGAGCGCTATTGGACTAGTAACGAGTGCTATTGGAATAGTAACAAGTGCTATTGGACTAGTAACAAGCGCTATTGGACTAGTAACAAGCGCTATTGGACTAGTAACAAGCGCAATTGGACTAGTAACGAGCGCTATTGGACTAGTAACGAGCGCTATTGGACTAGTAACGAGCGATATTGGACTAGTAACGAGCGCTATTGGACTAGTAACGAGCGCTATTGGACTAGTAACAAGTGCTATTGGACTAGTAACAAGCGCTATTGGACTAGTAACAAGCGC
>PNEQ01092890.1:0-21125 GCA_003012365.1 Medauroidea extradentata
AAGACAATAACATGCACAAATTTCTACAGAAAAATACTTTCTATTTTGATGTAATGCAGTCTGAAAACTAGTTGAGTGTGTTTGTGCAAAAATCACTTGTGGCAGAGGAAAACACTGCTTATTCCATGGCAACAGCAGTAAAAATGAATGTGAGCATAACTGTCAAAAAATGGAATTCTTACGTGAGATGGACTATACCATTTATATATCTGCATTCAATGTGCGATACCGTGACATTCGGGTATCCTCCTTGTACGATATTTTTGTATTTTATTTTATTTAATTATTTTTTTTTATGTTTTCATAGTGCTTTAATATTTTGTATAAATTGACGTATGAGGAAATTTTTCACAGAACTTCATCGAACTTGGTACACGTATAGGGGAAGGGTGGGTAAAGTGGCCAATGCTGGTAAATTGGACACCGTCTGTTTCATTCCTTGTATGATGCTGTCACCGAACGGCAATTACTGCAACAACAATTTACAATGAAGGAATTTGTAGTGTGCAAATATTTTTACCGATTGTGTTTACTCTGTGTGCGTTCATTCCGATTTTCCACTTTTTGAGAACGACGCTGTTAGGCGAATGTGTCATGTTCATGTTTTAATAATTAATCATGCTGTGTCAGATGAATTTTACAATCACTTATCAAAAGAACAAATTATGGTCTGAAATTTTACGTACCATGATAAAGCCAAGGTTAAGAGACCTTCTTACCTTTCTTAAAACGCCGGCGAGTTACGTTTTTTTTTACGACACTATTTACCGCGCATTATATTTGTACATTTGTGAAAAGAACACTCACTTCAAACTATGTACCTATAATATTAAAAGTTTGGCATGTTATCTAGAAACATCAAATTCGGGTCCCTCTAAATGGTCAAAAGTGGGTTTACAGACTGCCGTATATGGAAAACCAAAAACCGGATTCGATAAACACAGTTACAAAAACAAGTGTTAGACTTTGAACTATGCATGCCCATAAATAAAACATTGGGTCACCGCTTGAAGTCCCATAGGAAAGATAATAATAGTAAAGCAATTCTCACCATATTAGTAGGTTGCGCGGAGAGGCGATAATACATTACATACGTCGATCAACGGCAACCTTACCTTTCCTGTGTCACACAAACAAACACAGCCTATCTAGGGAGGCCCCTAACCGTTTTCCTGGTAGGGGCCATATTGGTGTATTGGTGTCACAGAGGGCTAAGTGGCCGTAGGCGTGGCCACTTTTCTCGCTAAGCAAAGCTCCGGTGCTACTTTGGACTAGTAGTTACATTTAAACACAGTTCAATCACCAACATATTTTAATGTTGTCAGATTTTGGAAGTTTAACTACCCTGAATCGATTACGAAAACCAACATACCAGGACGTCTTGAAGATTATATCGCCCAGCAGATAATCGCCCGTACTCATCAATATGAAAGTTCACTTATGTTTAAGTTATTTTTTTCTAATTTTTAAGAATTTTAGACTATGAATAGGCAAACACCCATTAAAAATTACAAAAAAATAACACTGACTTTCTCTGGTCACTGACACGTGACGCGAAAGTTGAAGGAGAGCCGTGTAATTGTGGCTACATTTAATTTTGCTGGAACCACACACTCCAAAATTTGCATAAAAATAAGTTTTATGCAGTGATTTTCTTAACATTTGGTTAAACATAAGCGTTGGCCTGCAAAATTCACTTTTGGTTATAAGTTTATCGATAAGGGAACGACGAAGATATAATAACGAGAATAGTACAGATGTCTACCGGTGGAAGTAGCAGATTGAATTTACACTAAGTCGTATCACGAACATGTTTTGTTTTCCTTGCAGGCACCGTAAGTACTTTGCGTGAGCACAATGGCAATCATATTCAACTCTGTAGCAGCTGACGTAGCAGTTGCTATAGTGACATGCCTTGTTGGAATATATCTATACTTCGCCAACGTCTACAGTTACTGGAAGAGACGAGGTGTCCACTACATACAACCCACGCCATTCGTTGGGAACCTGGGTAGTGTGGTGTTACGAAGAGAACATGTTGGAGAGTACCTCAAGAAAGTGTATGACAACAATCCTGGCCAGAAGGTAGTAGGACTATATAGATCCCAGACTCCTTTCCTGATGGTTCGGGACCTTAATATGGTACGTAGTATCATGGTGAAGGATGCACATTCCTTCCTGGACAGATCCATCGAGTCCTCGCCGACCCGCAAGACATTGTTCTCTAGGAGTCTATTTGTTCTGAAAGGCAAGGAGTGGAGACATATGAGGATCAAGCTGACTCCTACCTTCACATCGGGCAAGATAAAGAACATGTTCTATCTTATCAACGAGTGTGGCAAGCAGTTACTACCGTGCATCGACCAAGATATGAAAGAAGGTAAATGTGAAGCTGTGTAACTATATATATATATATAGCAAATTATAATATGTAAATGAATAGAAAACATATTCTATACTAAACAGAACGCATGAAAAAACCACCATATCATAACTTATACGTACCTTCTTAATATAAATTGGTGATGCTGATGAATTGCGATAGAAATATTTCTAATTTTTAAATATCTGTACAATATTAGCTTTAGTAACTTTGTTAATTTACACAGTTTCCTTAAGCATAATAGATGACTTTATAACTAACAAAAATTACACAACAATGTATTAACATTTATTTAACACGTACATTTGAAAGCGATTATACATATGTAGGTATATATCACGTGTTCCTCCCATATACAATATAAAATATAACTATGCTATTTAAATTTATTACAAGCTAATTAGTTCTTATTTTCATTAAAATTATGGCAACACAGTAATCATCATTAACACCTTACAAATTATCACTCTGAACTCCCCAACTCTCCAAAATAATGTTCCCTGTGATTTTTATTTCACAATATTAATACTTTTTCATAAAGTATGCAGTATACACAAATTTGTTTTCTGGTTTCGTAACTGAAGTTCTTCTGTTGCCACGCGTCGAAGTGGACGGTTCGGTTATCTTGGGGCACGTGTCAGTACGTCGACAACATACGTGTTTGTTTTGTTCCGGATTGTTCTCGAGTTTCATTGTAGTCTTGATTTTTTATTTTTATGCGAATTGCTGTGTTCTCCCATATTCTTTAATGATATTGGCTGCGGGTGCAAACTGCTACCTATTAAAATTACTATGTACTGGTTTGAAATTTCCGCGTTTGACGAGCGAGAACAGCGGAGTGATAAGAGCCAGAGCACCACTCTCGAAGATAGGTACATAGTCTTTATTCGCAGCGCTAAACTGGCGTGCAATGTCTCCATAGAACTTTTTTTCCTGTGGGACTCTAAGCGGTGACACTATAGTTTTACTTTGTCATAGTATGAAGTAAAGACCAATATACGCATCTCATTTTGTAATTTATGGATTCAGGTCGTGTTTCAGAGTTACGGCAGTATAAAAAAAAGCAGTTTTTAGCTTCCAGTGGCCTAAAAATCCTGTTATTAACAAGCATACTGAATTTTCTAAAAGTGGCATACGTAGTTTCAAGTGAGTGTTCTTTTCATAGATAACAACACTAAGAATAAGTTCGACGGTTTCGCGTAAAAAAGTATTCGCGGGACACGCCACAACACCGTCCAACGTCCTCTTAACTGTCTAAAAAAAAAAGCTTAGAAACTACTGTTATAGTGTGATACCCTTCAACAATAGCTGGCTTCATTTCGTGCTTCGCTCATTTTACAGGATTTCATCTCACTTCTTTTCCTGCAGTTGACGGAGCGGCTGATCGCTCGCCTCGTACCGAAGCTACGCGGGTTCGTTTCCCGGCGTAGTCTATCCGGGTTTCCGCATGTTGAAATCGTGGCGTAAGACGCTCTTGTTTGTTGGCTCTTCTCGAGGATCTTTCGCTTACTCTGCACCTCAATTAATTCTCTTCTAGTTTCACTTCATATCATCAGCGCTGAAACATCGACGATAAGAAACGTGTTGCATGAACTGTGTTGTAGCATACCGCGTTTATTTTTTTCTGTACGAAACCCTAAACTATTCCAAATATCTTTATCTACACTAAGAACAAACTATGTTTCTAACATTTTAAAATTTAAGCACATTTATGAGAAACACCATTTCCGGACCCCTAAAATAACCCTATACTTCGACTGATATACGCACAGAAATACCGTCCCGACGCGTAGAACACAATACTAGAAGCAGGCTTTGTTATTTAATTATAATTTCCTCAAAACTAATTGCAGAATCGCCGCTTGAAGTCCCATAGCAAAAAAAAAAGTGAAACGAAAGCATTGCACGCCTGTTTGGTGCGCCGAGAATAGAAGCGAAGCGGTTACTGTCAAGTGTGGCAATGTGAACCTTATCGTTCTTCTGTCTCTGCACATGAAACGTGGAAGATTATATCCCGTACATAGGCCTCTTAAGCACTGACCAACAATCTATTTTCTTTCTTTCCCCATGTTTCTTAAATTGTCTTATAACTTCGCTTAAAATAATTTAAATTTTCAGTAAACAAGGAATGTAGACCTTCACTACGTCCATCAATTCACTCCTGATGTCTGCAAGCTTTGCTGTCTTACACAACTAGATATACCTATACAATCAACGTGATTGTTGAGAACGTTCTAGGAGCTCCTAAAATACACTAACCACCTGAAAACATACAATATTTCATCTTTACATGATAAGTGAGTGAGAGATTTTGGTCAGCGCTTAACATATAGGTCTTTAGCGCTGGTGAGGTGTGCAATGATGTGGATATGGAGCAGCGCCGGAATGAGAGGGGGGGGGGGAAACAGGAGATCCCCGAGAAAACCCGCCGACCAACGGCATCGTCCGGCACGACTCTCACAGGGACCGACCCCGCGGGTATCGAACCCGGATCGCCTTGGTGGGAAGCGAGTGGTCTGACCCCTCGGCCACCGCGGACCCTTTACGTGTTAAACCAAACAAGCATATAATGTATATTTTGTGTTTTAGAAACTTGGTAATGTAAATGTAAAAAAAAAACTGATCTTATGACCTAACATTACGTCTTTACAATGAAAAATAGTCTGCATTAATATTTTCAAACACAAAAATGATTACAAAAACACTAGTGTTCGCAATATTTGGAGCATTAAATAACCTTTAAAGATACACGGAGGATATAAGTGGGTATACTCGTGTAACGTTCTTTGAATGCTACTTGTAAGCAGACATAACTTGCACAAGCTGAGCAGTTATCGTATAATCATGTAACGAAGCTCTGCACATCGCACATGGCCGCTTAGACAGGCGACCGCTGTAAAGACCCCACAAGAAGTTTCGAATATTGCCCGACACGTGTAAACATGTTGTTAACAACCTACATAGCAGACAAGCTGCTCAAACTAACAAAAATTAATAAGGTTTCGAATATTAACAGAGTGTTCAAACACGCTTACTGTCAGATACTTTAATTAAGGGATACTCGTTACTGACAAGGGACGGATTGAGACATCAGTTGATACAGTATAAAGACCGACACAAGCAATACAAATGTCCTGTATTATGGTAAGGGATGACAACTAATCGCAGGGAAAGTTGACTGTTTACTAGGCTTCAGTGTATTATATTCATTTCTGTCGCTTTTCTTTCCTTACTGGTTGGTCGCTATTTGACTGCGCCAATGTTAATACAGAGGCGCTACGACTGGACGTCTGTGATTTGTCTGTATACATCTATAACGTGTCACGTAGCGTCGAGCAAACATATGCTGGGTGCAGGACGCGACACTGACATGGAGAATACACTGCAGGAAAGATTGACGTCATTTCTCGAAACATCTTATCTGATGTTGTTGGAAGCCAACTACTTTATTTTCTATGCTTTGTTGTTTGTGTTCACAACCATGCCTGTATCTGTCAACGTTGCCCTCGCCCAATTTTGTTGTTTTTACCACACACCCATTGTTTGTTGGTTTATTTTGTTTCTTTATTGCTGTCTTTATTGATACGACTGTGTTCCGTCACGGAATTAATTTGTGTTCTTGTTATTTTTATTTATTACTTTCATGGCGTCTTTCTGGATACGACTATATTCCATTCCGGAATTGTTTGTTTGCTATATGTTTGTTGAAGACAGCTAATGCTGGCTTCTCTTTTTTTGATTTTTGTGTTATTGTGGGATTTCCCTGCATGTTTGTGACATTCGCTCGCAACAGCGTATGTCGACAACAAATGTTCAACTCTATGAAAGGATCGATAAACAAATATCCCAGACAAGATAGTAGAATTATGTCTGGTCTGCGAGCTGGCCACGATATACGCCCGATACCCTCTTCGTTCCAACATTCCGCTTGTAAAACTATCGCTAAATAAACGAGCATTATAATAAATGAAACGGATTTTACTTAAGAAAGACACGAGCAGAAGGCATGACATACCCACAGTTTGTTTTCTTTGACCCCATAACTATATTTGATCAGAGTGTTGCAGATCAAAGAATTTCACATTGTTCGTCCAGTTTTGTGCACCTTGCCTTAGTTCATCTAAATCGTAGGCATTACTGTGTGTTTTGTTTATTTATTTATTTATTTTTTTTAGGAAAATGTGTTGTCAAGGATACAGTAGCCAGATATTCCACGGATGTGATTGCTTCGTGCGCATTTGGACTGAATGCCAACTCCCTTGCAGATCCGAACTGTGAGTTCCGAGCGACAACGAGGAAGATTTTCGAACCAACAAAACTTCAGCTATTCATCTTCTTGCTCATTGGTTTTGTCCCATTACTGCGAAAACTGTTGGCGTTCCTTATTATCAACGAGAATGTTAACCAATACATCCGCAAGACATTCTGGGATGTTGCTGAATATAGGAAGAAAAACAACATAGTTCGCAAAGACTTCGTGGATATCCTGATGCAAATGAAAACTGAGGGTCAAGTCCGAGCTGAGGATGCAAATGATCTGGAGGAAATAAAGCTTGATAGTAAATACACGGAAATGAAACTCACGAGGAAAGACGAAGATATTGGTTAGTATTTTTTCAACGTTATATTATGTTGTTGTTAATGTGAAATTTTCGTTGTTTAAAAAACTACTTCATTGTTCCTGAATGTAATTAAATGTTTGAACATATGCCAAAATTGTGTACATAATTAATGGTGATAAGTAACTTGTAAAAGTAATAATGGAAAATTTACATACGTCCCATTACCTTAAAACAAAAGTTATACCCAATGGTAATGTGTACGAGATTCATAATTTTTTGTACTTTAATTAATTATGTAGAATATATATTAGTGTGTGGAAATTAGGGGCCAAGAATTATTATATCATTTGAAAGTCATGCCTTTCTTGCCACCTTTCGTGGATATTTTTTAAATATCAAAATGCTTGTTAAATCCTTTTCATTGTTGGTTAACCATAATAAGAATCACTATTCTCAGTATACAGTATTCTCGTATGACTTATGTCCTCCTTACCATGAACCAAAGTTATAATAATTTAGAGATGATTACGAGTATATTTTTCTTTGATTAAATCTATGGTCCTTTCACCAGTTCACCTAACAATATATTTTTATGAGATTTAAATTTGTTGTAAAGTCAGGTTATCAGACAATAATATCCTATCAGAATACATCAGTGTTAATTTATGTTTCATCACAGAAACACGTTTGTTTCAAATTACAATGTCGTGTTTTTATTGTTGATGATTTGTGATGGTTTGATACAAATTAACTGTACTTTCAGATTATTACACAATGTTATCATAAGCACAGCATGAATAATATAAATAACCGCACGGAATGTATTAAGCTCGAAGACCTACGACACAATACTTTTTATTCATCGTTACTTGCATTGTTTATTCCCAACATGCTGTTCCAATTATAATTCGTCTTCTTCTCCTATGTGACATTAAGTTAGCATTCGTTGAATGCCAGCCAATTTATAGTTGTTTACAGCAACAGTACAATGCAGATACGCTGAAATTATTTTTTTTCTAAAGGACGCCAGTTATAAAACATGAACACTGCATTAACTAAATACAAATATTCGAGTCTCTCTACTAAGTAGTGGTGATAATGTTATAAGTTTGAGGAAATTCGGTCAACGGATTCAAAAACTTTTAGTAAGAAACACACACAATAGATACACATAAACACATATAATGTTTTCATTCCTCTAGACGTGAGGAATGTTACTATTAAGTATTAAAATGCAATTTCACAACATTCTGTAGCATACATTGTGCTAGTTTCCCGACTTATTTCAGCATCGTCTCATAAACTGATGTGGAACACGCTAACACTTATGTAATAAAACCTCTGATGTAGCAACCCTCTTATTAACATAAGTCAGATGTGGGATAATAAGCCCAGTCTACAGATTACTGCAGGTCATGTAGGTATCAACCTAAGAACGACTACATGTAAGCTTCTCTGAATTGTTGTTTGTTATGAAGATATGTTTATATTGCTCTCAAGGTATTTTGCCTGAGCATATCAGTATCATATAAAGCTTTTATTAGTTGCTGACCAACAAACTATTTATACCATTTTAATTGATATTGCGTTAATACAATTTTTTTGTGCTCGTTCTGTAAAACTGGAATTCAAGAAAGCGTGTTTTTTAATAGATCCATGATTTTAATATTACTTTATAAGATTAACAAATAAGGGCTTGATGACTTCTTTCAAGACATGAGTTACACCAAATCAAACATTTTAAAACTAATTATTCAATTTCTTAATTTAGGCATTTCTGTTGTAGCTCTGCTACTTTAGAAGACATCCCAAACATAAGAAAATACTGTTATCATGTTACATTTAAATAAAGGACTAGATAAACTAAAATAATTTTTATGTCATGACAGTTCATTAGTCCATCATTAGGCTGTTAAATTTAACAGAACGTTTAACAAATGTTAGACCTGACAGAGCTTGGTGAAACACTTCACGTGTCACATCATCTGTTAATCCCCGTTAACAAATGTTAAATGCTTGAAAGAGGTTGGTGGAACTGGGCCATATTGTAATACATAGTTAAAACTTTGATATGGAAAACATCACTATTCACTTTAACTTTATTTGTAAGTAGCTTATTTTACCCGCCATTCTTATTAGATACAGCTGATAATGGTGTTACTTCATAACACAAAATCTCTTCAAGCCTCCTCAAGCACATTATTTGAATCTTTGATACATCACATAAGCTTATGAAGGCATTCTGACACACATCTACGCTACACAATACACGACAGAACTAGCATTCCTCTTCTTAGTGGAATCAGGCATTCTCTTCCTTATACGAGGAACAGGTGCTGTTTATATTTAGCGCAGGATATTAAAATATTTAAAGTCCTTGCTTACAAAATCATCCCTGAAATATTTAAAAAGCATATTTAATTGATTATATTTCTTTCGTCACACAAAACAATGCTGTTACCCACTGATACAAACAAACTGTAGCGTATTACGATTCAAATATTGATGCTCTTTCTTAACAACCGTATTTTAAATACAAGTACATATACGTGACTTAACTAACCATACTTATAACCCCTAATATTGATTTTTGCAACAACTTCTTTGGTTCTGTTTTATGTAGAGTATTTCTATTAAATTAACGCATTTATCACGTTACTTTCATGCGCACATATAAACCTAACGCCTTTTTTAATTTGATTTTCTTCAACATTTGCCTGCATAGTCTCAGTCTTCAAGTATTAACACACTCAAGACTGAACCGAAGTGATATAAGGGTCATTAAGTGGCCTCTTTTATGTGTACTTATGCCACTGGCAGCCTTAGTTTTGGTTTCTGCTATTCATGATATCTTAGAACGGAAGTGCTATTAAATTACATGACAAACGTATAGTTTTGTCATATGATCGAGACTGTGCAGGAAGTACGATTCTGTGTGTTTGTGTGTATGTATGTGTATATATATATATGTGTGTGTGTGTGGGTGCATACATACTTACGTATGAGCGCCAACAGTTACAAATGTATATCAAAACAACCTAAAACTTAACATTTCATGATTCAGTTATACTGGAAGTGTGTTAATTTTGTGAGGTGAGCGGTAATGTTTATATGTAATTAAGACGAAAATATAGTTTTAATTTGTAAGTGAAGTGAATATAGTGGGAGTAATACTACCCTGTAAATGAACACATTAAATTACATTAATACACTACTTCATCTATTCTTGTTTAGGCACAGCTCAGAGAGTCGTTATTACAGTTAACTGGTTTCTCACTGTGCATTTAAGCTCTGGAATTAAGAGTAGCCCTATATTCACTTAACGACATTTCTCGATTAAATAAAAAAACACAATGTCTCACATAACTTTTTTAAGTTATTACCTCAAGAATTGACACAAACTTTTCTGATTCTCTCGCATTAGTACGTGAAAATCACAACGTAATAATGTACTGCACTTATGTTATTTTACTAAAGTGAATTATGTGCATGCATCTTTACAGAACTACAGGATGATGACTACGTAGCACAAGCCTTCATATTTATAGTAGCCGGGTTCGAGACATCTTCGTCTGTCATATCATTCACTCTCTATGAGCTGGCACTGAACCCAGGTATTCAAGACAAGTTGAGAGAAGAAATACTGCAAGTCCTTGATAAACACAACTCACAAGTGACATACGATGCTATAGCTGAGATGTCTTACCTGGACATGGTAGTCTCAGGTGAGAAAGTGTCATCTTTACTAACCGATATTTTATGTTGTCTTATATTAAGTGTGAAAGAAAATAGGACCATAAGTAATTTTCAATGCCAGTTAGAGTAACTGCCTTTAAGCATGCTAAACGCCGAAGAGTAAAAGCCGTAGAATTTACAGGTTGTTCAAAATTAATTTTCCATACAAGTCTACTTACAGTGCAATAAATAAAAGTCAACAGATTATTTGGGTAGAATTGGCGGCAGGAACCTCGCTGATCAATAGGACTGACAACGCGTTTTGCAGCACGTGAAATAAATCGCTTCACGTCCAAACTGAAACGCTTGATATAAATGAACGCAGGCATTTCACAGACATTCTTAAAAAAAAATAATAATAATTCTGCGCAGGAAACAGTATGGCACCATGAATGTAAGAAAGTTAGGTAAATTAGGGCTGCTGGCCAAGCGATGTGTCCATCTCCCGTTTGGCACGAAGATTGGATAATATGAAATTGAAGTGTAGAATAATAAAAATGTAGTGGCGGGCTAAACGTGAGATCCTTGTGAAAATCAGGTATCAAACGCAACACCCAACAAATGTTACACGTCGACTCCTATGATATTGGTTTCGTATTGAAGAAATGGGAGGAGAGATATCTAGCTACTTAAACACCGTAACAACAATGTAATATCAATTCGTAATTTTAATTTTAAGCAATCCTTTGTGTAAGAGTCGTAATAGTAACCAAATTTATGAAATTAAATGAATTTATATATATATATATATATATATATATATATATATATATTGTAAATATTAAATTACAAGAAAGTTAAGCGAAAATATAAAAATTTTCAATTTTATATGGTAAATGAACATTTGTCCTGTAAATATTTTTCATTGGTTGTACGAATGCTTGTGTTCATAAACCAGTGGAATCAGAGAGCTTATTGGGTGCTAAGAAGTTTCTGGCCCTCGTGGAGCTGCTTCCACAATTATATAAAACAGAATAACTGTTTTTTACGTCCGAAACCTTTACATGGCCTACACACTCACACGCTCACATCCCGTGCTGGCTGTAATATTAATTTAATATGCAGCGTGTCAGTCAAATCGTGGATACGACAGCGTCATACGAATTTCTGACCAAAATTAAAAAATATTTCTTGGTTAAAGGTCGTTAAGCTCATAGTTGACGAGATAGTTTTAATTTCAATTAATTTACAATAAAAATAATGTGATGAAACAAGTATTAATTTCCTTAAAGTGGATGCAAATTAACCCTGAATGTTAAAATCGTGTGTGTCCACGTACGAATATTAAAAACAATATAAATCTAGACATATCAAAAACGAAATACAGACGAGTTAAGTCCGCTTACTAAGTAATTAATCCGTACCCAACTTGTTGAAATTCGGAAATTACATATCTGAGCTGCCTTAAAATAAAAAATTACCTCTCTTTACAAACTATGAACAGTGATAAACACACTTAAGTCCATTAAACTAAGTATTATATGCGTGCATAAAGTCAATGAACTTCAGAAAAAATTTCCTAAAAAAATGTAAAAATGGCCACCATTATAAAATATGAACACATTATTAACGAAATACAAAAAATCAAGTCAGTTCGCTAACTATTACATTTATACTAAGTGTAATAAAATTCGGAAAAATGTAGTTATGTAAAATTATTCTAAATATTAATAGACAGACTGCCGTTTTGAAAATAAAAAAAAAAACGAAACGAATGAAAAACACAACCAATGTTCAAATCAACTTACTAAGCTGTATTCGTATATGTGCACCAAAATTATTAAAAATTGAAGAAAAAAATTCTCAGTTATGCCATACGAAAAAACAGCCGCATTTATGAAACAAAATTATAGTATGAACAAAATGTACAAATGTCAATTCCGTTTACTAATACTAAATATGACAAATTTTAGAACATATATTTCCTGAGATAAAAAAATATATAATGCTAAAACAATTAAAACGGCCGCCATTATAAATATGAACAAAGGATTATCAAAATACACAAAAATCAGTAGTATAATTGTATAAATATTAACTAGTTTACAAAATATTTCCCCAAATATGTCCTATTACGTTAAACGAAGATTAAATAT
This sequence comes from Medauroidea extradentata, assembly GCA_003012365.1. Lineage (NCBI taxonomy): Eukaryota > Metazoa > Arthropoda > Insecta > Phasmatodea > Phasmatidae > Medauroidea > Medauroidea extradentata. The sequence continues at coordinate 12,777 of PNEQ01092890.1, forward strand.
CCGCCATTTTAAATAAATAATAAACTAAATACACAAAAGACAAGTCAGCTTTGTATTCATTACATCTGTACCAAGTATGATAGAATTCCGGAAATTATTTCCTCCCATGTCAATATGCAAAAAATATAAATGGTTACCAATATGAAGCTATGAACACACGATGAGCAAAATCAGGAGAAGTTAAGTTAACTCTGCAGGTAGTATATGTGTACCAAGTTTGATCAAAATCTGAAAAAAAAAAAAAAAAAAAAAACTTTTACAAATACGTCATACTATGCTACAAAGTTAACAGTGGCCACCATTTTCAAAACATTAACATAGTATGATTGAAATACACAAAATAAAGCCAACTTTGTACGTAGTATGTGCGTACCAGGTTTGATGAAATAATTGATAAGCCTATTTTCCTTAAAGTTGGGAAAAATAACCTTGAAGGTAAAATCGTTTACGAACATCTTGGAATATTGATTATTAATATTATTTAAGACATTGTGATAAACAAAATATACAAATAAATGTTAGCCTACCTGTACCTAGTTTGATTAAAATTAGGAGAAAAAATTTTTGAGATGGCTTTCTATCATAAAAATAAAACATTGGCCGCAGATTTCTAAATAATACCAAAGGATTAACGAAATACAGAAAAGTTCAGTCAAATAACTAAGTAAAATATGCCGAAATTAATGAACTTCGGAAAAATATTTTCCCAAATATGTCATTCATATAACACATGAAACATGACAGTCACTATTACAAAAATATGAACGTGTGATAAACGAAATACAGAATAGTCAAGTCAGCTTTGTAGGCTATGTAGCACATGTATTCCAAGTTTAAAGAAATCCCTAAAAAAATTTTTCAACGCATATTGCATATTGTGCAAAACATATAAAAATTACTACCACTATAAATACTATGCTCAAAATATAAAGATGGCCACCATTAAAAAAATATCAACACAGGATGAACGAAATACACAAGTCAAGACAGTTTTCTATCTATGCATATACCAAGTTTGATGAAGTTCTGAAATCAATTTCCGAAGATACGTAATACTGTGCTAAAAATATGAAAATTGTCGCCGTTTTGATAATATGAACAAAGAATAAATAAAAGACTCTCAAGTCAGGAAGTTTTGTATCTAGTATATGTGTACCAAATTTGAAGAAATTCTGAAAAATATCTCCTAGGATATGTGAAATTATGCAAAAGACATAGAAATGGCTGCCATTATGAAAATATATCCACAGGACGAACGAAATACACAAAAGTAAAGTCAGCTTTGTATGCAGTACATGAGTACCGAGTTTCATGAAATTCTGAAAAATACTTCTTAAGTTATTTTATACTATGTTTAAAATACAAAAATTGCTGCTTTTTTGAAAATATAAAAAAAACGTAAACTAAATACACAAAAGTCAAGTAAGCTTTGTATGCACTATACGTGTACCAAGTTTGATGAAATTCTGAAAAATATTTCTTAAGCTATAAAATACTATGAAAAAAAAATTAAATGGCCGCGATTTTATTAATATTTACACAGGATGAAAAATGTACACACAAGTCAGGATAGCTTTGTATACAGTATACGTATATCAAGTTTGACGAAATTATAAAAATAAAATAATAAAAATAAAAAATTTTATTTTTATCAGATGTCATATTATGCTAAAAATATAAACAGTCTGCCATTTAAAATATAAATAGTACAGTACGATTGACATATAAAAATGTAAATTCAGTTTAACATTTAATGTATGTGTACTAAGTTAAAATTAATTCGAAAATGTATTTTCTCTGATCTGTCATACTGTGCTAAAAATATTTGATGGCCGACATTTTAAAACTTTGTACATTGCATGAACGAAATGCACAGAAGTCAACACATCTTACTAGATTCTTTATGCGTAGCCAGTTTGATGAAATTCTTAAATACGGATGCTTAGATATCTATCATGATTGAAAAATGTTAAAATGGCCGCAATTCTGAATATGAAAACGGCATAGAACTAAATATCCAAAAGTCGCGTACAAAGTTTGATGAAATTCAGTCAACTGGTCCAAAAGTTTTTGGGAGGAGACACGTTTACACACAATCCAATACACCTAGTCACACACACAAACCCACAGACCGGGTGATATTATAAAAAAATTAGGCTGAAAATTTGTAATTTAAATTGTATGGTAAGGTTTTAAGGAGATACAAACTGCACTACGTGAATAAATGACCGAAACTGTACACAAAATTCTCTTTGGTAAAAAGTCGCCAGTTTCTTACTTTACGAGATAGTTGGATAAAATACCAGTGAGCATGAATGTGGGGCCGGTTATTCAAACTACAATGCCATATATTGTTGTAAAAAAAAGGGGCCATCTTGGATAACCTGAACCTTAACTTACACTTCGGAGATAATTTACCTTAAAAACATATTTTCTCGCAATATATGCTACCCTGCTTAGGAAAAAGACAGTAACTACAGAAAAATTTAAAATTGAGATTTTGGCAACGTCGGATTCGTTTTGAAATTGTGCATCATTTTCGCACCAAAAAGGCAGTAAAGTAAATTGAACGTAACGTTATAGGGAGAAAACACTTACTGCCTTTGAAGATTTTCCAAGTTTAACAATGACAGAAGGCAGTAACTGCAATGATACTGCTTTCTGAATTTAGCTCTACAGTTACCTAGAGCTGCAGAAACCTGACAGATTTAACGATTGTTTTATTCAGACCTCTAACACATTTTCCTCCATTTCCCAAAACAGTGAATAGGCTATGGTCTAGAATGAGGAGCAGGGGTGGGGACCCTGAAGTTTATAAAACCGTAAACTGTAAAAAATTCCAATTTGTAGGACACAATGTTATAAGTATAAATGTGATTAAACTTTGCACACCAAACTGCACACCAGCATTGACGGACATTATTAAATTTTCCTTAATTAATCCACCTATCCTTTGCAATGTAAATCTTCCAAGATAATCCGGTTACCTAAAAGCTCAGACCCACAAGGCTACAAATATATTTATTTACATCTTAAGTATTACATGGCGAAATTAAGGCGTACGCCTTTTCTTACATTTAACCATGGTAATTATGAATTATATAGTTATTAATAAATTAAACATATCAACATTGGCAAACTGATGGAATTTACGTTTACAAATGCAACTATGTCTAGTTTTAGAAAATTATTGCTTTAACAAAAAAAAATTATGTAAAATAAGACAAAATAAAGGGAAATTATTCACATAAATTCTGATATCGTATGATCTAGTGCAAACATTTTAAAGTAAAAACTTCAGTTTCAAAATAAAGTAACAGGTATAGTGTAAAATATAACTTATTATTACTAATGATTTTAAAATATGAAAAACTTAATTTGGGAAACAAGAATTTTCAAGTTACGACTGTCGCTTGAAAAATACTTTATTATTTAAATGGTTTTTGAAGCCCAATGTAGAAGTTATGGCTCTTATTTCTGCTGGGAGTTCATTCCACGCTTTAGATACAGATACACAAAATGACTTGGCAAAATTTTGCGATTTATAGGCTGGTAAAGATAACATTTTTGAATTTGCACACCTAGTTTGTCGAATGTGTTAGTTACTATTAACTGGAAACGCAAATATAAATATTTAGGTTGGTTACAAGACAGAGTTATATGTAGCAATATCAATGATTTAAGTTTACGCTTCTCCTTCAAACGCAGCCAATTTAACTTTTCATAATATGGTGTAATATGGTCCCTTCGTTTTAGATTGAAAATAAAACGAACGCAGGAATTCCGAAGTCTTTGTAACTTTGAAGAATATTCCTCATTCATGTCAATTAGCAATAAGTCACAATAGTTGAAGTGCGAGAATACCAGAGTTTCAATAAGTACCTTTTTTATATTCTCAGATAAAAAGTGTTCGAATTTTTACGATGAATGTAGACAACTATCAACTTTCTTACAAATGTTGATACATTGACTTGACCAGTTAAGCGTATCGTCAATGTAAACAACAAGATTTTTAACCTTCTTACATGGAGTAATTACTGAATCGCTAATTTTAACATCTACGGCGGCATGGTTAGAAGTTGTGCAGTACCTTTTATAATAGCCTGTGATTTATTAGGATTTATTGTCAAACAATTTGCAGTGCACCATACCTGTATCATTGTTAGATCGTGATTCAGTTGCTCAACTGCCCTACTTATATTGCAGATTTTGACGATACATATATTTGCAGGTCATCTGCATAAATGTGATATTTACAATAAGAGAGTGATGAGCCAAGGTTATTAATATACAGGAAAAATAATAGTGGTCCTAGCACTGAGCCCTGAGGGACACCAGCATTGACTGAGGCATATTCAGATATTTCATTCCCAGTCTTAACACACAAATATCGGTCGTATAAGTAGGATTTGATCCAAAGTAGGGAATTCTGAGAAAAATTAAAATGTTTAAGTAATTTTACAAACAGTATTTCATGATTTACAGTATTACATGCTTTAATAAAGTCTAACAGTGAAAGCTGTGCTAACTGACGTTGGTCCATAGCAAGTCGAATATTATCAGTAACGTTTAAAAGTGCTGTAGTCGTACTATGTTGTTTCCGAAAACCCGACTGAAATTCTGTTAACATATTAAATTTGTTTATATGTACATACATTTGTTCATGGGCAATGTACTCTTATGCCTTAGATAGTGCTGGTAAAATACTGACCGATCTAAAGGCATTAAAATTCTCTGGGTGTAATTTTTTAGGAAGCGGACTGATGGCCGCATATTTCCAGACCGTAGGAAACACAGCATGAATTAATTAAAAATTGAAAATATCTCTTAATGTACCAATAATATGCGGCGTAATCTTTTGTATTAATGTAATTGGTTTTTGTCAACTTCTTCTACTGTAGATTTTATGCGTTTGATGGCTTTATGAACGTTTCCTACGTCCGTTTCTACAAAATAAAATTTTTCGTCACTATTGTTGATAATCTCAGTTATGTTTTTAACTGTGCAGCACTTAACAACCTTATTTTTACCATCAGGCAACTGCAAAAACTCAGCATTCAGATCGTTGACATTGAATGCAGAAAGCTCTACTTCCTTACAGTGATGTAACATAAATGAAGTTTGTAGCGCGACTGATAGCTTAAACATAATGACAGTATTTTAATTAAAAGTTTTCTAAGGTATTGGACACTCTGGACCACGAAGTTTTATTATCGCAACTTGCAGAAGCTGGGGTCCCACAAAGAACACACAAATGGTTCCGGGATTATCTCAGTAACGGAAACAACAGGTAGAAGTAGAGACAGCCACAGACACTTTAAAATCCAGAGAAAGGCTTGTATAGTCCGGTGTACCTCAATGTAATATACTGGCGCCAATTATTTTCTCTTTATACGTTGCTGAATTGCCAAAGTGTTTCAAGTACTTATTCTGCCATCAAAACGCAGACGATACCTAGATATATTTAGAGACTGGTGCCAGAGAAATGCAGGGCAAAATAAGGAAAATTAATGAAGATCTCGAGCGGCTTCGTAAATAGTGTACTAATAATAAAATAAAGCTAAATGCAGAAAAACGTAAATATACGACAATTGGGACCAGCGAAATTCTAACGAAACTTAATACTGACCAACAAATTAAAATTAATGGAAATGTAATTGCCAAATGCGGAAATTACCGTAACCTTGGGATTGTTTGCCATCAAAATCTCTCTTGGAACAAACATTTCTCTTCTCTCCTTCAAACTGGCTATTACAAACTTAAGCACCTTTAAAAACTTAAATGATTTTTTCCGCCTTCTATGAAACTTAAGCTTTGTGACAATATTGTCTTATCCTCCTTCAACTACTGCCCTTTGCAATACAGGGTCCTAAAACTCCAGAATACATGCTTAAGGTATGTTTATAATCCAAAACGAAGGGACCACATCACATAACCTTTAATTAAAACCGGCTGTCTGAACATGTAAAACAGACGACTATTTAAATTTGCCACACAACTCAAATCAATTATCCATAATTAAATTACAAACTTCTTAAAATCTAAACTACTACAGCTAAACTCTATCCATTCGTACGTCAAACATAAAATGAACTCACAAATACCACGTCACAACAGTACAGCATTTAAGCGAACATTCAGCTACATGGCCAGTCGTGTTTGGAACGAGTTACCCGCCAACTTTAAAAAATACTGGATCATTAAGAATATTTAATAAAAAAAGCTCCTACTGACAGGCCAAACCAAAATCAAACAAAAAGTATTTAAAAATAATACAATTAAGTAAAAATGACAGGAGCCTAATTCAGCATATGTAACATTTATCACTATTTGTAAAGTCTTTTATTTTTTCATGAAACAGACTTAGTTTAATATTCATCATTAAAAACATTTGTAATTTAGTACGTGAGTTTTAATGTATCTTATTTATTGTTCTAATCATTGCGTTTTTATAACTGTATGCAGTCTACAATATGCACGGCAAATGTTGAAACGGCCGTGTTGCTGAATTTTGCTCGTGATAAAATAAATAAATGGTGGTAGGGTTAGTAAATAGCTATCTATATAAAAATGAAAGGTGACTGATTGACTGACTGACTGACTGACATATCAAACTGCAACCCAAACCACTGGACCTATAATCGTGAAATTTTTTGTGGGGGTTCCCTTCAGGTCGTAGGCGAGCGCTAAGAAGGGATTTTTCTAAATTCGACCTCTAAGGGGGTGAAAAGGGATGAAATGTGTTTCCGAAGAAACGTCGGTAGAGCTCGAACCCGATGGCCTATCATCGTGATTTTTACTTTAATAGGACACTCGTAAAAATGCATATTAGCCAATTTAAGGATTTTTCGTAGTTCAACTTCTAAGGGGCTGAAAAGACGTTAAATGTGTTTCCAATCAACTATTGATATCTATCGAACCCTTCGGGATAGAGAGTCGATATTCACTTCAAAATATTGCTTACGTAAATACCCAAAAAGTAGTTTTAGGTTTTTTTGAAATTCGACCCCCAGACAGTAAAAAGGGGCAAAATGTGTTTTTAATGAATCGTCTTTATCTTTGAAACACAATTGGCAATCGTCGTGATTTTAATTTTAAATGGTTACTTTTACAAATGTCTATGGCAGGACTCAAAGTCGTTTCGCAATTCTTTATTTAAAGGGGAGAAAATACGTGAAATGTGTTTTCGATTATCCTTCCATATCTATCGAATCAATCGAGATATCGAAGTACTCTTTGCTTTAAATTGGTGCTTTTGTAAGAATCCCAAGTACCATTTAAAATATATTTTCCGATTTCGGCCCTAAACTGGTTAAAAATGGGGTAATATGAGTTTTCTACTCACATTCGATATATATCGATCCGATTGTTTTTTATATAGAGACGTGATTTTTGTTTAGGATTGATACTTACTCAAATACCTAAAAAGTGATTTCGGGAATTTTCGAAATTCGCCACCTAAAGACGTGAATAGGGGTAAAAAGTGGTGAAAAGCGTTTTCAATTAATTGTCTATATATCTTGAACCCAGCGGGCTAATGTTGTGTTTTTTACGTCCACGAGATACCAATAAAGTATTTTAACACGTGATTCAAGGGTTTTCCGAAATTTACTCTCTTAAGTGGTGAAAAGACCTTGAATGTGTTTTAGATAAATCCTCGATATCTATCGAACCCGTCGAGATATACAATTAATTTTTGCTTCAGGATGATGATTACAGAAATTACCGCAAAACACTTTTCAGATTTTTCGAAATTCGATTTCTCAATGCTGTGCATGGGTGATATGTGTTTTTTTAGTGAATGATCGATTTTAATTCAACTGAACGGGCTAGCGATGTGATTTACACTTCAGTTGGATACTTATACAAATGTCTAAGATGTAAATTTAAAATATTTCGAAATTCGACACCCAAAAGGGTGAAAAAACACAAAATTTGTTTTCCATCAACCCACGATATCTATCTAACCAGTAGCTATATTGAGGTGGTGTTCGCGTCAGAGTGATGCTTACGTAAATATTAAAAATAATATATATATATATTTTTAAGATACGTAATTATTAAGAATAAAACTTAGTTGGTCAATAATCAAGGCAGACGATCCGAAAAGCAGGAACGAGCAGCGAGAAACAACTTATACAGGAGTTTCCCTACAGTAACCTATCGAGACGTAGTGTTGTACAACCTCTATGAGCCCAGGACACAGATATATATTTTTTTTTTCAATAAATTTTATTTTCATGAATTATTTCGACGTTACGTGACGCAGTTGTTTGTCACTCAGGTCTAAATTCCGGGAGGTTCTGGGCTCGAATTCCGTTAAAAGCTGCGTGCAAACGTTCAATTCTG
>PNEQ01092897.1:0-20993 GCA_003012365.1 Medauroidea extradentata
TCGTTGTTCGTTTCCTTCCATTTCGATAACACATTTAACACCTCAGCACTCACTTTGCACATCGTTACTAAACTGATAAACAAAATTGTGGCAGACGAGCTTTTATAGTCTGGAGTAACGCTTCTAGACCCATCTAGTGGCAATATCGAAAAGGGAGAAAGAGCACGTGGCGACGAATGTTCTAGAACTTTCTTTCCAAAAAAATACAAACCCTTTTAAACAGCCATCACATTGTTGACCACAAACAGCCGAGGCGGTTAAGCGCAGACTGCCCGATGCCGAGGTTCCGGGTTCGAATCCCGGCGAGGTAGATGTAGCTCAGCGTATTTTTAAAGCTTTTCTTCATGATGGTATTTACTTGCGTAATACAGTAATTATTGCAGTTACCTCACCCTCGACGCGTTTGAAAAGTTAAAACAAATATTTTATTTGCTCATATTCTGTTTTACCGGCGGATTTTTTAATCATACAAAAACGTCATAACAATAATGTTACTTACAGCTGGTTCATAATATTATATTCTCGTAATAATGATATTTTATGGTTTCAGTAAAATATCGTGCCGCTGCTAGGCAGTAAGACTAAAGTGCCTGTGTTGTTATTCGTATGTTAGTCGTTCTACCGTTTTACATTTGTTACATGTAGTTCAGAAACGTTTATTTTATAGAAATATTTCGTAAAAGTGATTAACAGAAGCGTAAAATTACAAGATCTGAAGCAGAAATCGTTGAAACATATTCCAAAGTCTGTGTAAATATATGTTGGAAAGAGTTAAACCGTTTAGAATGCTGCGTAAGAAGGCGGCAACCAGTGAAATCGAAAAGCTCCGTCGCTAGCGCGCCGCGAGCAGAATTCAAGCCGGTTGCGGGTGGGTAGGCAGCCCACTTGCCAGTTCTGTGTTGAATCGAAACACACTGTACATTCCGTTTTTGCGTTTGCAATATTTGCTCGTGATTTACGGCCACGAACTTTTCGCGAAAAGAATTTTGTCCCAGTTTGTTTCAGTGGATGAAGTGCACATCTGCAACTCTATTTCATCGTTATTGGCAGCGTTTCTTTGTGAAGTGACGTGTCTCATTTGACTGTGAGGTTACCAACACCACAAGTTTGTGATTTGCGAGGATAGTCCCCAAGACGCGTGAGAGTTAAATCGTCCAATAGTAATCACTAACTATGCATGTAAGGCATTGAAACATACCGGCGCAAAAATACTTTCGCGCAATGTTCGTGGCCAAATCCTAATAGTTTTTCGATAAGTAGTTATATCTAACAAACAATATGGTTATATCGTGATGGCTTTTCGATAAACAGTTAAAATTAACAAACATACCAGAATTGCCATACATGGTCTTTGTCAGCCTTTGGCAGATTGTTTTAACACAAAGAAGAAAATATATACTTGAACAATACTGAATTTTACGCTAGTTAATTACACTTGAATTTTTTTCTTACAGTTGAGAATTCCAGAAAATTAAAAAAAAAAAAAAAAAAAAAACCGTTACTTTTTTACGTTTTAAAATAAAAAAAGAGGGTACCGAAACCTATTTAACAACCTCTTCTGGCTACACTCCTGCATTATAAATAGGAAGAGCCAGTAAATTAAATTTGCTTGAATCTAGTTCTGAAAAGCGCATTTTTCATTTGGAATTTATAAATGCTGATTTTCTTCCCTTCTTGAATGGTTATTAATTTACTTATTCTTATATGCGCGTGCAGTTATTTGGCCTCTTCTTAACGTCCCATAAAAAAATAATAACACGAAAATTAAAGTTTGTACAGAGAACGTAAAACAAAATCGTTATTCTTGGCAAACGTGTTAAAATCGCTTATATTGCCCTTTTTACTGCCTCCAAGTTGTAATAACTAAGCGATTATAATTTTTATTAAACTCACACCTGTTCTCGTAGATTATGTTTATAATAATAACTTCAGTGTTTCATGTAAGGTTGTGACAGGCCTTTCTCGAAGTGTTTGTTTATTTACAGTATTAAGCATCGATGCCACGGTATAGCTAAGCAAGATAGCTTTCGAAGGGGCGTTGGAAAATTATGTTGAAAGATACCGTCAACTTGTGTTAAGGTACTCGGGACAGCAGAAGAACTTGGCACTATATTACAGGAAATTTTGTTTCGTATGTTGCAGCCCTGAATTTAGTAATCTCACAATTTAATAAATTGTTCCACAGGCATCTCGCATGATTAGTAAATGTTCTGTTGTCTGCTATTTTTATAGTAGGAACACAGCATGACCAAATACATACTTTATAAAATTTTACTAATTACTATATGCCAATGTGTACTGAATTTAATAACATTATCATAACAGTTTCTTTTAGATATTTCATATCATAAAAATATGTTCAAATGACCACGATTTCGAAAATATGAATAGGACATGAACAAAAACGTGAACGTAAAAAAAGTCGCATAACTAAGTAGGTAATATGTGTAAACCGAGTATAACGTAGTTATGAAAAATTGTATGATAGAAATTGAAAAATGTTGAAATTGCCACATTTTTAAAATACAAACATGGCATCAACATAAACCTTAAAGTGAAGTCACATTATTAAGTACTATATGCGTACATAATGTAATGAAATCTTTAAAAAAAATATATATTTTCACATATTTCGTATGTTTACATATGTTCAATACTGCCTACCATTTGAACATTTTTTTAAACGGAGTGAACAAAATACGTAAAAGTCATATGACCTTACTAATTTTCCACGATATATCATATTATTATATGTGCGTGAATTTAGCATATTCATCTGGCAGCAGTGTATATTTCTCAGTTCTGTACACGCTCTGGCCAAAATCCAGTATCCATTGTCTTCCAACAATACCAGCGGGTAGCACGCGATAGCTGTGAATTATTTACTTATTTACTACCGACTTGCCTTAGTCAAATGGGTGCCGAGACAACCGTCGCCCAATCACAAAAGTTACACTGAAGTACAAAGTATTGGCGTTCAACCTGACCTACATTATATCCGTGAAACTCACGTATCTCTACATATTATGCTAAACCGACCATCATTTAAAAAATATGAAGGCTACATGTCATGAACGAAATTCATGAAACTTAAGTAATTTTTTAATACCAAGTTACATAAAACTCAGTCCATGGGTTCAAACGTTTTTAAGAGGGTCACACGCACCTACACACATAGATTTTCACTCATATATACACACACGTCAACACAAAGACAAGATGGTGATATCATTAGTCTACTTTTTGCTTCCAAAAGTATGCTAATAAAATAACATAATTTTATTAAAACAATAAAATGTTAAACAATTTATAATAATGTTAATTAAAGAGTTAACAGCATGACAGTAAATAACACAATGATAACAATAAATATATTAATTTTGAATAAAATAAATAAATTAAAATTTATTTTATTACTTGTATATTGATGGTACGTTAAGTTCTTAGTCTGTCATGAGTAGTTTAGTCACCAGTGTGCTTTAAGTATTCAGCCATTTTTTTATGGGTCACTCATCAAGTTAGAGTGAATTTTTTTTGTAGACACGGAGGAAAATTCGTGAAAGTTTGCGAGTAAAAGAATAATTTTCGAAGGAAAATAGGTAAATTATTGGCGTTTTTTAGCATAGAAAGAGAAATTTTAAATCATGGAGGCAGTTAAGTGACGTCATCCAAGATGACAGCAGGCTCCTTGCGCCTCTGCCACTGGCTGACCCGCTCGGTACTCCATTTCCTATCTTCTGATGTCCTGCTGAAATGCAAATAATTGAATAAAACAATGTTAGTAGAAATATAAAGCATACATTTTGCTGTACATCATAATTCTAAGATATTCGGGATGTTCATGCAGCACACACCTTCGTAAGATTTGTTTTGGCTACCGTACTTGTAAAGCAATGCAGCACCAGCAAATTTGCATCTCACTTCACAAAGTAAAGTGGATGGATAGAATGTGCGCCAGTGACTTAAGGGTGCGGTCTACCGCTATTTTAATCACCATGTTTTTGGTTTTATATTTGTGTCAGTTTTTTTTTGTTGTAGACACAAAATGTGACTAAAATTTTCTCTTATAAACTTTTTTTGTCTTGCATAATTTTTGCGTAATGGCTCATTAAAGCCAATATTTGCACCGTTTTAAGGACGACACTAAAACCAATTCACTTCCCAGGCTAAAATAATTGACAGCGAATAACGATATGATAGGCTACAGCTATGTTCAACTACAAAATAAAATATTTTTGTATTAAATAAAATATTGAATTTTTCAAATTTCTGTTTTAAATTTGAAAATTTTTATTTAAACACAAAAAAAATATATTTTTTGTTTTTATGGACGTGACATGTAGCCTGTGATGTCTTTATCCGCTTTGAATTTTCAGTTTGGTAAGTCAGTTGGTTTTAGTGTAGTCCTTAAAACGGAAACATGCAAATTTTGACTAAGGGCGCGGTCTACCGCAATTTTCATCATCATTATTTTATTTTGTGTTCGTACAAGATATTTTTTTATTATTTTAGACATAAAATGTGACTAAATTTGGCTCTTATGACATTTTTTATCTCTCATAGTTTTCGCGTAATAGCTTGTTAAATCATATTTTGCATGTTTCCGTTTTAACGACTACACTAAAACCAACTGATATATGGAACTAAAAAAAATCACAGAGAATAAATACATTGCAGGCTACAATGACATGCTCATAAAATTAAAGAATAAAATTATTTGTATTTTTAAAAAAAAAATATAGAATTTTTAAAATTTTTATTTTTAGTTTTAGCATATTTTTTTAAATTCAAATAATTTTTATTCTTTAATTTTATGAGCATGTCATTGTAGCCTGCAATGTCTTTATCCACTGTGATTTTTTTTAGTTCCGTATATCAGTTGGTTTTAGTGTAGTCGTTAAAACGGAAAAATGCAAAATATGACTTTAGCAAGCCGTTACGCGAAAACTATGAGAGATAAAAAAATTTCACGGGTGCCTAATTTAGTCACATTTTGTGTCTAAAATTATAAAAATATATATATATATCTGGTACAAATACAGAAAAAAAAACGTGGTGATGAAAATAGCGGAAGACCGCGCATCCTTAAGGTGGCTGCCTGAGTGAACGTATTTTGCACCTTCCAGGTCTAGAAGTATGGAAGCGGTAAGTAGGACACAGCACTCGAATCATATCTCTCCCTAGTCTGTAGGTGCAAGTCACTGAACTGGTGTGCAGTCTTCTCGCCGACATTGCGCCTGTACGAGATATTAAGGAGCAACCCTATCATTTAAGTATTGTTTCAGATGAAGGTGTATTGAACACGCAAATGCCTTTTAAAAAATTTTAGTAAAGATTTACGTACCTAATAAGAGACCACAAAAACTCCCATTTTGGCCACTAAAAAGTATTCTTTAAAGGTTGTTCAAAAGGGAAAATTTAAAATGTTATATTTGTATGAAACAATGACAGTTTTGTAGACGTTACATAGGAGTACTTTTTCTTGTAACAAAAAATAATAGCTTTACCAGTTGTCCTATAATGGCACTTCAAAGTCAAAATGTGCGTGTTTTTAATCCAAAAACTCCAGGAAAACCAATCAACATAATGAACCTGAATAAGTCGCAATGAAAGTATATGTCACGGGTTAGGGTTTTTAGTATATAACAATTCAGTACAAAATAATTTTGTATTTTGGTATGAAATAAAAACATGCAAAGTTTGACATTGAAATGCCTTTATGGGAAAACTGGCTTGGCTAAGAGATTTTTGTAAGAGGAAAATGTACTCCTATGTAACGTCTATTAAACGAACACGGTTTCCTACGATTATAAAATTATGATTTTTTCCCTCTTGAACGACCTTAAGAGTGTTGAACCTGAAATGGGTGTAAAAACGTGTAACATACTTTAAATGCTATTCCTAAGCAGACGTTGCAAATGCGCGATGAGTCGTTCCCACAAATTTAAATACCGTACTTAATATAACATGAATTGGCAAATGAAATACCTATTACGAGTTTGAGATTTTTTTTTTTTTTTTGTAAATTTATGCATCCGTATCTTCTAGACAATGCCCCCACGGAAGCGTGCGAACTTTAATTATGCATCTGTCTTCTAAAAAAAATCATTTAAGACTGTGTAATGAAATAATTCCAATTTTTTACAGACCTGAAGTCTTTAATGTGAATACAGTTCATTTAGTGTGAAAATAATATTGTGCTTATGTGCTGGACAGACTTAATACATTAGAAACTGTGGGATCTGATAATATTAGAATTTTTGTTTTCATCACTCTTGTTGAATTTATTAATGCTAGAATCCCTTACTCAAGCGTGTTTTGGGACAATTTTTTCATACTAAAAATGCTGTTTCAATTTTTTCCATGACGAATACACACTATGATTTTATATCATTGTTATATCACAAAAAATATTTCTTTATAAAGATATAACTAAAGATGATGGTATATCGGCAAAAATTTTTTGTGCCACCATATCTTTGAAAATATTGTAGTTTCTTGTGGCATGTATGATAGGGTGATATACATCTCACAAAACATAGCTGTCTCCAGACTAATAATAGTCATCAAATATTACGATAGCGGGATTCTTATTGGCTTAATCAAATATGGTAACAGCTCTACGTTCAAGCGAAAGCCAGTAGCCTAATCAATTTCGTAAGCTGACCGGGCGTTGAAACCAACGAGCTATATAGTTAACATAGAGGGGCGGAAACGCTTCCAAAGTGAAGCCCAATTGAACGGCTGTTTTGACCCAAGAAAACATGGCGAACAGCAGTGTGGACAACATTATGTTGAAAATCCGTCATATGTTCGCATAAAATCCGTTACTTTATAGCTTCACTATATTCCCGCTAAACACAGGAAAAAATTCCAATAGTTATTGTAATATGTTATACTGTAATAATGTGTAAATTAGCATAATCGCTCTCGTCCCTCGACCGGATATAAGAGTCCGCCATTTTATCTAGGGTCAAAATACCACTTTCAATTGGGCTTCACCTCAGAGCCTTGAAGATTGCTGTTTCTGCCCCTCTGTGTTTACTATATTGCTCGTTGGTTGAAACCCAGCAAACAGCAAAGATTTTCCGCGAAAAACTATCATCTCTAGTTATATCCCGAACCACAAGACATTCGTCGGTGCAATGACTCCCGTCCCATTCGTAAACACCGTGCAGTGGAGACCAGCTAGACTGAAGTATGGGGCAGTGTAACCAACCAAATGGGGTCTGTCTCATTATGGTCACCTAGAAAGCAAGTGCCGCATTCCGTTACTCACTGAAAACAGTTGTCAGTGGTTTCAGTAATGTCAGTTAATATTCCGATACTGTTGGAGAGCACTGATAGTCTCTGAAAACTATTCACAGCTGACTCCTCATGCGAAGATACACAACTACTAATGCCACTGGAGCTCGGGAGGATGTATCGTCAGTGAAAACAAACATCGGCGCAAGATTCAAAACATGTGTCCTCTAGAAACTTTTATAAACGTTCAAATAAGCATGGTTACTGTTTTTACTGTAAATCAAAATATTTCTTGAGAACGTTGCTCCATTAAATATAATAACATTCAAAGTAAATTTATACTTTTATCATTGGTATATTATCATATAGTTCTGTGAAATACAGTTATTCTTATAGGAATTTAGGCTTTTAGATAGGTTAGGAAACTGTGTTTGCTGATTAAATTTGGATTCGCGAATGAGTTTTCTTTTATTGAAATGTTCACAGCTGCCAATAGTTCCGAAACTCTCCGATCACTGGCGATGATGAAATAAGTACTGATTACTGATGCGGTTCCGTTGTTGCTGACGAACACTGACACATTATCAGTGGAATCAGTACTCACCAGCAGTATCGGAACGCGACAAAGATGGTTTGCTTACAGTTCGCCGTGCAATGGTGAGAGTCAAGGTTCATGTTCTAAGACGTGCCGCTCGACTGCAAACTCACAGCCTTCGGCATCATGAGCAAGGTGGGAACGTCAGCTCCGTTTAGACCTTTATATGATCCATTTTAGTTCATCTTGGTTTATAATTCAAACTGTTAACACCTCTCCCCTCCGAATTAATAACCGTGTAGTCTTTCGAAATTTTAACTTTGTATAAACTTGTAGAATCGTTTATAGTCACTTATTTATCTATCCCTATAACTCTCTTCTATAGCGAAACCCCTAGTTTTCTGCCATTTTTAATGGTTTACAATAGCAGCCACCGGGGTGGACGACTTCGCCTTCGAGTTCTTCGGCGGTGTGTTTCGGGGTTGCAGAGCTTTGGGTAAGCTCGATCATTTATCCTAATGGGAGCCTAATTACTAACTCTTCCTAATCCTTGAGCAACACCCCTTCCAGCCTAAGTCTAGTTCATCATTATAGCATTGTATTTTCAAATAATAGGCCTATATGTTAAACAGTAGTAACGCTTTGAAACTCTATTTGTTTAGGCCGATAAGTTGTCTCCTGTAGTTTGTCCTATCTAGAGTTTAAAGTATAGCAACACTAAAAACATATTCCAACAAAACTGAAGAGGATTTTATAATATCTACTATATTTGAGGTTAAAATAACAATCACAGAAGAAAAGGGTATCATAGCTTTAAGTTTGAGATCCAGCCAGTTGTAGTCTTAACACGGCCGCTCGCGACAAGTTGAAGGCTAAAACGTTGCGTGCTTTTTCTACGCAGCAAGGTGCGTAACATCTCTACATTAGTTTTGGGCGAGTTGGGTATAAGAGAGTAATCACCATCATCTCGATCCTCTTCTCTCTTCCTCACTTCCGCCTCATGCCCCGCCAGTGGGTTGAAGGTGGGGAAATGGGGGAGGTGGTAGGGGTGGTGGAAATAAAAGTGGGGGTGAGCTGGCTGGTACCTTGCGACCTGGCAAGTAGAAGGAGGGGGAATGGCGTTAAGGGCGATGCCAAAGGTGGTGGGATTTTCACTTCCCCTCACGAGGGTGGCGAATAAAACAGCCACAATAAAAATAAGCCAAACTAGCCAAAACGAGCCAGCGAAGAAAATAGCCGGATAGAACGCATTTCCTCCTCCTACTCCAGCTACTATGAGAAATACTGCGAAAGGTGGAGAGATTTTTTTTCTCGCATAGGAAGTTGTAAGGAGCACACACATCTGGTTCTACAAAGAGTAGATTTTACCCCGAACTAACTCACATGTGATATATGTTTCTTGATAATAATGTTGTCATTTTAGGTGATCCATGTTTTTCACACTTTCACTGAATTAAAACTATATACATAAAAAACACGAACTTTAAAAATAATTCAGCACATGTTCTTGACAAATACAAAATTAAATTCAAGTAACAATATCATCGATAAACAATTTGGAATATTCATTAGTATATGAATGTTTCTATACAATCGTTTGAATGTTCCATACAAGGCCATCTATTTATTAGGAATGTTTTTTTAAAATATTTATTGCTTTCACTAATTATTTATGCAAGCAGTTTTATCTTTACGTGCACAAAATTTTACCGACAATTTTCCTTCAACCAGACGGACGATATTCTAGTCAGCTACGATGTGGAATCTCATTTCACAGCGGCGACAGTACCAGAATCCCACCAAATTTTTCTCAAACACATTGAAAATGAAACCTTACAGAGATGTAGTGAAGCTCATATAGAAAACTGTGTTATCTTCTACTTTCTTCTCATTAATCTGCAGATGTACAAATGAGTGCAGGGACTGTCATTAGTTTACCACTCCTAGCAAACATATTCACTGCTGAATTCGAAGAGAATGGGATCAACGCTAACCAATACGAACCCAAATGCTGGTACGGGTATGTGGATGATACCTTTGTGATTTGTAACTAGCCAGTGGCAAACTCCAAGGGTTCATACCTAATTAAAATTCACAATGGAAGTAAAAACAAATATAAAATATTTTTCTTGGGTGTATTGGTAACAAGGAAAGATAGTTAATACATCGATCAAAATAAATACTTAGAATAAGCACAAACAGACAGAGATACCTATATTATAATTAATTCACACAACCCACCATCTCAGAAGCGAGCAGTAAAATGCAGTCTGGTAAATAGGACCAAAATATTTGTGAAGATACTCACATAGGAGAAGAATTCAAACCTCTGGCAACAGAACTTCAAGCTATAAAGATAACTGGCAACCAACATATTACCAATATAGCCCTGATTTCTTATCTTAAATAAATATATTACATGTTAGCTCGCCTGATCAGGAAATATATGAGATATAAACCATTTCGAACACAATAACAAAAGTAGAACAACTTTATCTTCGGTGTAGTTATAATACAAACAGAAAAACCCCGCATCAAGATTTGTTCATTTGGAAAGGCATACATAGGCCAAACCAGTAGAAAAATCATCACATGACATAAATGTTACATCAGTAACTACAAAACATTAAAAGCCACGCCTAGACAGAAATAGCAGAACGCTAAATGGAAAATACAGCGTTGATACAGACCATTAAATGACAATATGTAACACTCCTAACTACAGGAAAAGGTATAACCGAGAAGTCATAGAAATATTGAAACATCCCTCCAACATGAACATGAAAATCGCCACAAACTCAGTAACTCCTGGGCACCACTTTTTCATTCTTGTATGTTCTTGTTATATAAACATTTTAAATACAAATGTGAGAGTAGTTAAAGATAAAATTTAATAGGTGTAATGTTATGCAAAACAAATGTTAGTCATTAAACATTACACACGGTATATTGTAAACCGGCCACAGACTGAAAACACTTCGTCTATAAATAAATACATACAACAGACGGCAGTAAAATGTATCTAATCTGATTGGCCGAATAGCTTAGCCAATCAGGAGGATGGGGGCATCTGATTGACTCACAGTCTCAGCAAATCAGAAAGAACATCACCCAACCTATAGTATATAATAGCACAAAGGTCTCAGTTCTTTTGCTACCCTGAATATGGTAACTGCAGTGTGTGCAGAAACGTCAGGAGAAACAACGACGGCGCGACTAAAGCCCAAATTTCAAGATCTTCGTCAAAACTGCCACGAAAACCTGCGAACGTTTTAAAACTGTAGGTTAGTGGTAATCTCAGTAGCGACTGTCTAGTAACTCTGTGTGGTTAGGGTACCCGAGGATTAAGATTAAAGCATGTATGCACTGTCTGAAGCGGTCATCTTCAGCTTAAGGGTATACACGTGGCAAAAAAAGCATAAATTTATATTTGCACTTGTAAGTTTAATAGATGTGACTTGTGACTACATTTTTCACTTGTGAAAAATTTTTAGCTCTCCCACTCTTCTCATAGCGACATGTCAGAGTTAAGATTTGGAAGTTGCGGTATCATACAAAAAACAAAAACCAACTGACTTGCTCGAATAAAATAGTTTACACTGAAATTAGATATTATGTGCCATATGCTGACGGTTAAAAAAAAACATACAACAAATTCCTTTAGATTTTTTTTTTATTAAATTGCCATAAATGAAGAAACGTTTCGTTATTTTCAGAATTTAAAAAAAAATACAAAGTAATTTCATTGTGTGATTTTAAATATATTAGCATATGGTCCTTGTTATCTTATTTCAGTATAAATTATTTAATTCGAGCAAGTCAATTGGTTTTTGTTGTTTGTATGTTCCCGTAACTTGCGAGTCTTGACGTTAACATGCAGCTACGAGACCTAAAAAATTTCTACAAGTGGAAAATGTAGTCACAAGCAACGCCTATAAAACCAACACTATGACAAGCAAATATAAAATGATACATTTTGGCCACGTGAATGCCCTTAAATAGAAAGTCGCCGTTTAAGAGGAGTTCTTCGCGGTTTCAAATTTCCACCTTTGACGCGTCGTAACAGCGTAGCGATAAGAGCCAGTGTCCCACGCTTGACGAGAAGTGCATAGCCTCTATTCGCAGCGCGCCAAACCGGCGTGCAAGGTTTCCGTTGTAGTCATTTTACTATGTAACTTTAAGTGATGACCCCAATATTTTATTTTTGAATAGTTTGAGGTGAAGACCAACGTATGCTTCTTGTTTAGCACTTTACGAATTCAGGTAATATTTTCGGAGTTACAACAGTCTAAAAACCCCGTTTTTAGCCATTTTGAGAGGCCCGAATATCATGTTTCTAACAAGCGTGCTGCATTTTTGAAAAAATAGAAGCATGGTTTCAAGTGTGTGTTCTTTTCGTAGATAAACATAATGTGAATAACTTTAGCGGTTTCGCGTAAAAATGTATGCGCGTGACACACTGCCACGCCGTCCATGCGCCAGTCGAGGACTCCTCTTAATGTTCATGTTTACTAGAATAACTTTCCTCAATTTAATTGAATAATATGATGATTAGCCATGCGCCCGATGGGATTTCCCATCGGCAATATCTCAGGAACTATCCGACTTTTCTTAATCGTTAGAATTTTCGGGTACCCTTTCCTGACGAGGTCCTCTTTTTTACTATTTGATCGCGGCTAAGAAGTAGTTCCACGTATACGAATAAAGACTAAAGTGTATTTAACAAACTATCCATATAAACCTGCGAAGAATAATTAGGCTTCATCTCCTGTTTATCCACCATAGAGAATGAGTTTTAAAAAATCCCTTCTTAACGCTCACTTACCATATACAAGGAACTTCTGTGCAAAATTTCAAGCTCACGTATCGGGTTAAACTATGCGTTTTCCGACAGTCAGTAGAATTACGAATATGTATTTAAGGCTTTATATCTTTTTTGGTAATCTTACTTAATTTGTTATTATATATACAGTAATTGTATTGCAATTTAAAATATATATACATATATATTTAATTTTCATTCTCGTCGGGTTCAGATTGATCATCCCGTAGTCCCGCTTGCATTTGATGATTTTGGGTGGATACAGTTTGGTAACTGTGACACATAAATTGTCATTAATGTCACTATGATTAAGTAACAACGATGGAAAACTTGGGTTTCCTCATGCATCAGGGCCTGTGTTCCGAGACAGGCGAATGGAAAATTGCGAAGTGAGTTTTATGGACTACACATTTAAATTAGTTTATAAAAATATCCTATCCCTTGTTTTCCTATCACATCGTGGTCAAGTCGTTCAATAATTTAATTTTAGGAGTTACGCCTTTATGTACTGCCAATGTTTAAAGCGGAGTGTGTATTTTAAGCTAAAAAATTCTGTGAACCCGTACATATATTTTATTTTTTAACAGAAAAAAATAGCATTAAATACTTTTGCATGAGACTTCAGTGAAGAGGAATTTGGCCGCTTTAGCATCTTCGTCAAGCAACAGTGCTTCAGAAATATTAAAATAATGTTGTAATAATATTTTATGCAAATACGAGTTTATGTCATAACGATACGACAAAATCAATAACAATTAAAGAAACACCTGAGTAGCCATCTATACGTTATTTATTATCAATTAAAACATTCCAGTATGATTAGTTTTTTTTTCAAATAAGACGCAAAAAACTGCGTCCCAATTTTATATACCAAAGCTATAAAACAGTACTTCATTCGTATAACATAAAACGATATTGCAAAAAAGGAGAAATGGAAACACCGTGCCAAGCTTATTTTAATTAAACATTTTCATAGAATGTTGTTCGTTTAAATAATACATGGTAGGTTAAATTTTTGTTCCAGCAATGCTGACAGAAGTTTAAACGATCGTATGGATTAACAAGGTAGCTATTAAAGGACATTTTTACCGATATTATATTGCAGCGTTTTGCTCTCATCGTGTAGTAGTAATAAACAGTGAAAGGTTTTCATCATGTACATACAAAATTAAACTATGTCCTTCATCGAGCATACAAATTAAAAAAGGCAATTGTATGAAGCTTTGAAATGTTGTTTCACAAAAAAACTTCAGAGTTTTGAAGGTGAATGTAGGACTAAATGCGCTTTTATCAGCTTTAAATACTTATATAGCTAACAGTTAATTACAAGTACACTCACTGTTAAAGTCTCTTTCGTAACTGATGTAGTTAACGTTCTGGGTAAAGATGAAGTTTGGGATTTTGTGCCAAATGGTATTCTATCTGTTACTGTAAAATATTCTATGCATGACAAAGTCGTGTTTCGGACAACAGATTTTTTTATCTTATAGCCCTCTCATAACAGTGCGAATCTTACCCTATGATTGCGAAATAGAAATCCACGGTGCCAAGAATAATTGCAATTAGTAAAACGTCGTAAACACTCAGCAAACAAAAAATAAATGTTACCAGTGCAGGCTTAGAGAAATTAATACGGAATGCTTCAAACACAGATGGACCAATAGGAGGCCACAAATTGTTATCTGAGTTTCAATTACAACTGCGAAGGAGACTACCATTTAATTATAGTCAATTTTAACCATTTACTTTTTTGTCGTATTTCGATAGCAGGTACGTCATACACACTAAATTAAAGAAACAATATTGTACATCCAAAATGTAGCTGGTAGTTTTTTATTGATTTGTTAGTTTATTTTTTTAAGTTTAAGTGAGCCACTAATAAGTTCTAAACTCAGGAATGTGCTGATTGGTTATAATGTACACAACTGACAGTTTATTATAAATAGAAGCTTAAACACCAATTGTCATATCTAACTTCAAAAATTACGAATTTTGATACAAACCATCTTCATTGCGCATATATTTCTGACTTATATTTGAATACTAGTTGTTCCTTTGCGGCATCGCCCGCGTGTACTTTAGAAAAGAGTAACAAACTTTAATCACGTATTAATTGAGGGTGTTACAATATTCTCTGTATATCTTTAAAACAACAAATAAAAACAGCTTTATCCAATCCACTTCGCTGAGCGTACTTTAATTGCAGAACATCTTTGTCATAATTTTCGTAACTTAAACTGTACCTCAAATAATGTGCTGCCAGCTTTGTGTGTGCTCATAAAAGTGCAGAATCATATATTATCTAAGTAAGCACATTTTATTTACACTCCTCTTCACTAATAAACATCTTAACAAAACGAAAATTACGCCTTTCCGTCGTAAATTAATTGATACACTGAATGATTTAATTCAACTTTAAGTGTGTGTGTGTATTTATGTGTAAATAAAATGTGCTTACTTAGATAATATATGATTCTGCATTTTTATGAGCTAAGTTAACGCCCTCTTCAAGCTATGTATCCTAGACAGTAACTGTTTAGCGAACTTCGTGGGCAAAGGTTTTATCAACGATTTCCAGCGAAAAAATATATATGACGCTACCTTGATTGAATTATGTGGCAATATACTGCGACCGAGTGTCTAAATTTTTGACGACAAATATTTTTAAAACGTATACGGTGTCGATAACGTAAAATCGCTCTAACTTTTCTATTACTGGTTTTAACTGTGGTACGCACTCTGATTTTGTCGAGAAAAAATACAGTACAGCACAATGATTGCTAATTAATTAAGGAAATTTTCTTTTGTTTTATAAATTCGCTAAATAATGTGTATGTCGTTTGTCTCAAAAAATTACATTACACAGCAAAGCCAGTTTGTGAAAGTTACAGAACAATTTTAAAGTTATCGGCTCTCGTCTGGGTACAAAAATTTTTCTCTCAGAAAGCCGAGAATCTCAGGTGCATGTCCATTTGGAATGCGTCACTCCGGCAAGGCATTTTCTGTCGACGTTGGCAAAAACTTCAGTACTTGACTGAAATTTTTATGAATTTTCTATTAATTTTCAAACGTTTGCTGATACCAGTAAAATATTTTATCGCCAATTGTAAGGGGAGTCATCTAAGTGAATGATAACTTCAGCAGCACTTCTAGACGTCGAGGCACGTGGTTAATGATTGAAAATCGGTTATAAAGACACCGTGATCCATGGCCTTGAGAAAGCTCGTTATACTCATTTAACGAAATTCAAAACAGTGAGAAAAATAAAATTGACAACACAAATTTGAGGTAACGTGTGCAGATTTCACTAAATTTACGTGTTATTTTAGCTTCATTCAGGAATTAAACAAAAGATAGACAAGGGTCAATCGATTTTTTTCTGTATTGGCTAACGTTTTTTTATAATGCATTGTCTTAAAATCGTAAATAATCAAAATCATACAAAAATGCATTTGTATACTTCCTACATAGGCAATTGTAAAATTATTGTGACGTATATGGGTTGTTTCAAGAAAACAGAACACACACGGAAATCTTATTTGAGGATTTTTTAAAGTAAAATGGCGTCTCAAACGTTTGTTTGATGGATATAAATAATTTAAAAAATGAGCGTATTGCATAGCTATACATTTGTTATAATACAAATAACTTGTCAAAAATTAATTTCTGTTTTGTGCAGAAAATTACTTTAAATAATCAGATAACTGTAACTATTAAAATGGTAAGTATTAATTAGATTATAGCTATACTTCACAATTAAAGAAATAACTATGTCACGCTGTTACTCAAAATATATTTTTACAATATTGGAAAGACATGAAACGAAATTGTTTCTGTCTGGAACTAGTTAAGATATTTGCCCATATTTGAATTAAATATTTTAAAGAACATTTATGATCAAAACAGTTAGCAATTAAAGACACACTGCAAATTTGCGAAGAGTCGGAATTAAAAACAATTTCACTATGACACTGCGAAGACTTAAAGAAATACTTCAGTTAAAATTTTATTTTACTGAGTGTCACTAGAAATAAAATAGCTAACGTAAATAATTATGTTAAGGTTAAAAAATTTTTGTTATTTTCGTAGGATAATTTTGTGTTATAAATTTATTATTTATTTATGTCTTTTAGAGTGGTGAAGTTACGGCATTTTGTCTTCTCTTACACTTAAGATACTACAAACCAATTCATATTACATTAACACTTGAATAGTAAAAAAAAAAAAAAAAAAAAACGTACAAACGTGGCAACTCTAAATGCAACAAATTTACACCTAGTAATCTATTACCAGCAAAACAAAATATCACTTACCTGAAACAATACAAAATAAACCGTAAGGTAAACAATATAGTTCTAAGCTTGAAATAATGCCCAAAACAAAAACTAGGCTTCCGTAGACAGTTTTTAAGTTAAGAAAAACACAGTAACTGCTTAATCTAGAAAATTATATTCACATGAGTTTTAAGACATCCATCCATACATTACTAATTCAATACACAGTCCTTTGACCTTGAAATTTGGTTATGTTTCCGGATTCATCTTGACAGACGTAAAGCCGGGGGTGTTAGCGAGTTCCGCTATGTGGCTGGCAAACAGTTCCAAGCTCGAGCAACAGAGACGGCAAACGACCTTGAGAATGAATTATATTTGTGGATACGTATGGTTTAGATGATTCTCATCTTGCGTTGAAGTGGCGCTTGTTCCCTATAGTTTCTAGCCTGCTTGTCAAGTATTCAGAGGCGGCATCTGGCGATGAAATCGTTAGACTGTGACGTAAACGTCTGTCGTTGAGACGAAGCCAGTTTAATTTTACCAAATACAGGGATAAATATTCTCGGGGCTTAAGGCCAAACACAAAACACAAACACAGGCATTTTGTATGCGCTGTAGTTTCGCTGATAAGTTTTCACTCAAGTCGGAGTATACTCCATCACAATAATCGAGTACAGAAAACAAGAGGGCCTGTATAAGTGTAACTTTCGCAGTGTGAGGCAAGAAGTCCTTTTTTCTGTTTAGAGTATGTAAAACTGAATGCGAGGGACGATACATTTTGGCTACATGACCAGTCCATGAAAGTTTTTCATTGATGACGACACCAATGTCAACTATTGCTTTGACAAGTGGTATTGTTGATCCCGCGAGTTGAATCGAGGGTATAGGGAAATCTCATTACATTCCTTGAGAATCCATTTAGAAGTAAAAAAATACATTGTGTTTTATTCTGAATTTTGACACAATTCTTTTCCAGCATACCAGCATGAAATAGAGTGAAGATCGTGGTTAACACTTGTCGGAAGATAATTTACGAAAAGAGAAAATATTAATGGTCCAAGAACCTATCCTTTGGCACCCACAATCAATACTCCTCTCCGTGGATCGTTTACCATCAGTTACAACACACTGCCAACTTGTGTTAACGTCACGACAAGAAATGATAGGTTATTATGTGTGACAGGCCTACATGGAAGCCACCCTGATTTAGTATATTTAATAGTTATCAGTGTCGACCATTGTGACGATTATTTCGTCACATGTATTGTATTTAATACCTTTTTGACCGATTTTTCAATTTTTTTGTAATTTTCTTGTTTTGGCTGTATTTTTTTTATTTATTGCTATTTTGTTCAAATTTGTTTGATACTCGGCGCCGAGTACTTAAATCTTGTCATTGTGTCAGTTTGGTTCAGTTATTTACTTATTTACATTGTGTACATTTTTTTTGTTAACTTTTCTGAATCGGCACATACCCCGTATAGTGGCATACCGATGACGCGACTCATGCCTGGGAGTTGTTTACGCGCTTGGTTGTAGGCAAGGTGGTGGGGATCGGCGACCAAGCTGCTTAGTATGGGGAGGGGAAGTCTTTCTCTAACTAGTTGCGGACTGATATGGACGACGAGTGGTTGTGTTAGAGCTCGATGGTCAAGCTAGGCTCTTTGGGTGGTCGCAAGAGACATTGCCCCAGTCTGCCGTTGAATTACTCTGGATTAATGCTTATTGTCCTAGTGAGGCGAGCCTGCGATGACACCGAGTGGATTGCTAATCGTCGGTTTCGGTGCCCGCCGATCTGTACTTCGGCGTGACGAAACCTACCCTGTGCAACCTACCAAGAAAGGATTTTTGCGGTAGCGGAAAGATAGTTGGGAGTAAGTGACGTGGCCACGTCCCGGAAAAAAACTGTAAGTTGAGATATCTTTTTTATTAATTTATCGCTCCAACAAATAAAAACTTTTTGTGAACTCATACACCCCCCATTTAACATTCAATGGTGCAACAAACCAAGATCAGACACAGTGAAAAAGAAGTTATTTATTGACTTCAGGATTTCTACTATAATATTAAGGGGGTTCGTGGAGTTCTATGAACCTTGGGTTGTAAGAAGTGACTCCTGACCTATTTAACTATGAACACGGACTATTTTGTAGGGGAATTAAGAATAGTATTATAGTCATTTATTTCTTTATGTAAATGTGATGTTAAAATAAAAATAATCAAATGTTGATTGCATTTCAAGGAGTATAATTATCTTATTTATTAATTTCTTAGTCGTTTCTTTTTTTGGAACAATACTGATGATTAGCTTCAGCGTGTTGTTACTAACTGTGTGTAAGTGGGGTTGAAATGTATAATAAGGGTACCCCACATGTCACAGTAAAATCTGCGCTACTCTGCTCCGCTGGAGCCTAATTTGTCTATTGCTCTTTGTTTTCATAATGGCTACGAGTTGGGTGTACAAGATAAAGAAGCCCGGGTTATTGGCTGTTCTTACTGCAGCGTCTGTACCTACTACAGAGCAGGAGTCCGTGGAAGTCCTGCGTGAAAAGCTGTCTTCTTACATCAAAACTAGCAGGTCAGAAGGGGGTCAACCTGATGAACAAGGGGGCATACAGACACAGTCAAAGGTGAGTGTGCAAATCCAGGTAGCGGCAGTTAAAGAGGTGTTTAACAGTGTTCCCAATCTTGCTGAAGCCACGCCTAAAGATTTACTGAAATTTTGTGTTGCAGTAGATAATGTCAAATCAAGTGGTTTAATTGAGTCTGATATTGACTTACTGCAAGGAATCATTCCCAGATATTCAGGGTTAGCATTGGACATTCTCTTGCAAGGTATCAGTTGTAAGTTCTCTTGGGAATTTGTAAAAGGGAAATTATGGGAGGCAATTTGTCCTGAGAGAATGAAAGAAGATCTTATAAGATCTTATATTAGGCATTGTCATCAGGGAACATATCAAAGAACGTCAGAATTTGTTCAAACCATAATTGAAAATGCTCAGGGGTTAGGTGTTAAGCTATCTGATACTGAGTTAATTACGCTGGTGTTAGAAAACATGGCACCTGAAATGCGTCAACTGTGTTGCTATATTGATAAGCCTGTGGATATGGTTGGATTGCATCAATGGGCAGTGCAGGTTGATAACGTAAAATATGTTAGTAAGGAGTCAGTCGTAAAAGAGAGGAAGGAACATGCTGAGAGGGGCGGGGCTTTGCAATTAAGTAAAGGAAAAACATCTAAGTTGAGGATTTGTTTCAGATGTGGCAAAGAGGGTCATTATGCTCCAGAATGTAATATTCCCTTCAGTATGACTAGGAAATGTTTTGGGTGTGGAAAGCTAGGACATATTAAAAGTGTGTGTAAGAATATTGAAAAGGAAAAAGTAAGTTGGAAAGGAAATAAATCTTCCGATAATCAAAATAACCAAAGAAAGGGAAATGATGGGACTTGTGCTATGTGTGTACGAAGAACTAATAACCTTGAGGTGGACGTTATGGTGGGAGATAGTAAGCCTAAAGCGTTGATAGATACAGGAGCTAGTGATTGCTTTATTAGTCAAGAATTTTTAAGCAAATTAGTAAAAGCAAATCCTGACTTGAAAAATAAATTGATGGTAGAAAAGGGAATTAATTTATTGATTGCTAATGGTACCACTTGTCGAGTAAGGTTATGTATCATGTTACATTTGAAAATCCATAAGTATTCTTGGACTAGGAAGATATGGGTCATGCCCAAGTTAGTTAGTAACCTAGTGTTAGGGTTAAATTTTTTGACTGAGACTTGTGCTATTTTGGATCTGAAAAATAAAAGGTTGTGTTTTGGTTTCGATAAAGACTCTGGAATTCCTTTAAAAGGGCATAGTGGGTCCAGACCTAAGATGTGTTCACGTTCAGTTACTGGTGTAGGCTGTTTGGACCAAAAAGGCAAAACCAAATCCAGGATGTTATCAATAATTATGGGGATGTTATTTCAACCCAAGTAGGAAAGTGTTCACTAATGCCTTATAAGATTGTAGTCTGTGATGAGCAACCAGTTAAATGCACGCCTTATCAATGTTCTCCTCCTAAACTGGATGCCTTTAGAGCTATAGTAGGGGACCTATGTAAACAAAACATC
>PNEQ01092902.1:0-38719 GCA_003012365.1 Medauroidea extradentata
CTGCCAAAAGTGATTAAGTCATAAATGCTATTTCGTTTAAAAACAGTAATAAATTGTAGATATTAACAAAAATGTGGTATGTTACTATACTGTGACATAACAGTACGAAACGACGAATAGACTTTAAACTTGGGCAATTGTTCGTGAACAACATATACATATTCCTAGCATTTTTATAATTTTATCTCATTTTGACATTATCACTTTTGGCAGTAAACCGACGATATATAATCTCACTAATCTCAGGTTTTGGGCACCAAATATGTTTCCGCGAAACCTTAACTCTCTGAAACTTTGTAATGTCAATAAAGTTAAAGTGAATATTTTGACAATATATAATTGAGGGCACCGTCACCAATGGTTGTGCACAGGGTAAACAGATGTTTCTCATTCGATTAACCTCTTGCCTTAGATGTCTGTAACTAACATAGAACGTCAAATTGGCAGTTTTATAAATAAGGCCCAGGCGAAGTCGCTGTTAGTGGTAGGGACAAACTTAAGACAGCTTTTCGCGTGGACAGCTATAGCTACTTATCCTTCTGCAGAATTAGTTCAACTAGCCGCTTGGACATTCTAACACTTGATGACTGAAGTACCAATCTTGTGTACAAAGAGGTTTTTCAATTAAAGTAAATATTATCAGTTACGAATAATACTCGCGAGCAAAGCCGCGGGGGACTGCTAGTATACTATAAAAAAGAGTAACTTACTTTTAATTACGTATTAACTGATGGTGTTACTATATTATCTGTATATCTTTAAAGCAACAAATACAAACAGTTTTATCCAGTCCATTTCGCTGAGCATACTTTAATTGCAAAACATCTTTTTTTTAATTCATCTTTATTTCTCAATAAAATAGCTGCCCGGCTGCGGCTTTGCCCGTGTGAAATGTACGACTTGAAAAGAGGCGGAGCTTCAGTCAGGTGTGGGATACAATTCCTATCTCCATGGATACCGCAGCCGAACATAACCTTCATTTAGCTGTTTGGCTTCACATGTCCCGGATGAGATGTATGTCAAGAAAATTGATTATTTTTTTTTGGAATTTGCCGTTTTTTTCAGGTAAAAAGTAATCTTACGTATTTGCGTATCTTAACCATGAAATTCAAACTAACATGTTTTAACCCTTGCGTGCAAATCTATGAATGCGCAACATTTTTGTTTTCTGCAGTTACCAACTAACAAATCAGCATGTTTGTAAACAAGCTTTGTTTCCCACAGTACTTTTCACCTGCGGTGACGTCAGGGGGCGTGTACTTCAAGTGGTCCATTATGTAATGTAAACAGTAACTCTGGATAAAATATGTGATGATGGCATTTGGCAGCTTGCGTACTCAATAACAGTGAACTATAAATTGTCTTAGCTCAGTGTAAAGAGCGCACGCAATATGCTTGTATGATGTCATAGTAATTCCCATCGCAAAGTCTTGCACGGGATACAAACCCGTAACCCCACCCCTCCCACATCACAAGCTTTATACAATACCTGAGTAAACGCTTAAAGGCAGGCTGTGATAATTCTTTCATATATGCAGGCTACAGTCCAAAGAGGTTTGGCAAAAAGAAACAACTGTTGAATTATTTCTCCATCATCATTCTCTTTTATCGGGAGACTAATATTTTACAGCTTTTCACATCCTTAATTTTCGAATTTCATAAAAACCTGAATTTCATTTGTAGATACTTACACAAGCTTCATTCTTATCAAAAATCATCTCGATGTCTCAACGGGTATAAGCTGTACAGATGATTATTTGAAAACACAATTTATTTTTTAACAGCTTTCATGGACGAATTTCGAAAAACCCTGGAATTATTATTTTGATAGTTACGTAAGATTTATTTTAAAGCAAAAACCATTTCAATATTTCCACTGGTTTAGGAGGTAAGTTGGATTAATTAAAAACACGTTTTATTTTTTTAAGAGCTTTGAAAGACGAGTTTCAAAAAATTCTAAATTTTTTTTTTTTTTTAATATTTACTTAAGCATCATTTTAAAGAAAAAATCACCTCACTATCTGAAATGGTTCAGGAGAAATCAAGGATTAATGAAAAACATATTTTACGGCGTTTCACCCCCTTAATTTTTGAATTTCGCAAAATCGAAAAATTCACAAATATGCATGTATTTGGGCAATATCTTGAAGTTAAAAATATTATAATAGCTCTCCCGGTTAATGAGATATCAGGGATTCTTTGAAAATACATTACACCCCTTTTAACCCCCTTAATTATCGAATTTAGTGAAAGTCCATTCTTAGTGTTTGCCTACGGGGCAAGGGGAAGCTTCCCTCAAAATGTCATGGTTCTAGGTCCAGCGGTTTGGACTGTGCGTTGATGAGTGAGTGAGTGTGTCAGTCAGGAGACTTCATTTTATATATTAAGATTAAAGTTTTGTATGACAAATCAAATTTATTTTACAATTTTCGCTTTAACCCCCCCCCCCTCGACAGTTCATCAAATTTGTGCATCCCCTTCCCCTGCCTTAAGAAATTTCTGGCTACGCCACTGACCTGTAGCACAATTGATCTAGATCAGGTAAGTTTCAAATTTAAAAAAATCCTTGTGCGTTGAATTGAAGGATTGTTTTATTAGGTTAGGAAACTAAAATAAAAATTGTTGCGGTATGTGGCGCTACTTTTACGCTCACTCACCGAGGATAAACGAATTCTCCCGAGTATTTCCGAGGAGCGGGGAAGTTAACGCTACCCAGACGCTCACCACGAGTAGAGTGCCGAGTGTACAGGAAGAGAGGGAGGGAGTCAGAGGAGGGGAGGGACTTGATAAGGGGTTGAAGCTGGCTTGGTTGCTGATGGAGGAGGGACGGAACACAAGAACGGGAAGAGGGATATACAGAGAAATCTGGAACACCTGTGAAGAGAGGCGGTAATAGATGAGACAATGTACCTCTCTCCCTGACTCGCTATCTGCCACAAGGCACACCTGCCCTCCCCTCCCACTATACAATTTCCAACATCCTCTTCAACCCTTTTTCGATGGCCTTCGCCAACCCCGCCTGCCGAACTTTACGCTCGAGCGCTAGACTTTAATTAAAGTTTCTGTCCCTCTCTGACTCTCTGGGTTCATTCTACGCAGCTTGAGACTGACGTCAATCATAAAAATACTGATGATAACACTCCTGGTAGGCCTATTTTTGCAATTATTCGTTTATTCGTATTTGTCTAGTAAATACATAGTCTCATTTATTCTACTTTCCTGCGGGAGAAGACGAATTCACATTTGTTAGACAATGTTACTGTAATTTCAGTTTTTGAGCTATTGCATTTATTCAAATTGTACTGTCAAAATTTTCTCTCCGGCAAAGCATAGGATACATTCTCGGTAAACTGCTTAATGTAAATAATATCTTTCATTAACTTGTCATGCAGAATCATTGCAAGATTATTCTTGAAAGTTAACCTATAATTTTCTTGCAATGATTGTGCAAGACAAATCAATGAAAGGTTCCATTATATGTCAAGCAGTTTACGAAGAATATATACTATGCTTTGTCGAACCGAAAGTTTTGATAATGCAATTTGAATAAACGTTATGGCTCAAAAACTGAAAATACGATAAAATTGTTTAAGACTCCCCCTTAACTTCTATCACGAATGAGTGAAAGAGTGAGAGGTATTGGTCAGCACTTAGCATTGATGTCTTCAGCGTTGGTGAGGTGTGACATGAGGTGAGTATGGAGCAACGCCGGAATGAAGGGGCGGGGAAACGGAAGATCCCCAAGAAAACTCGGCATCGTCCGGCACGATTCTCACATGCGAAAATCTGGGGGCCGACCCCTATGGGAGTCGAACTCGAATCGTCTTGGTGGGAGGCAAATGGGCTGACCATTCAGGGCCCTTCTTTCATAAATGATTCAATGCTATGTGTATATATATATATATATATATATATATATATATATATATATATATATATATATATGTGTGTGTGTGTGTGTGTGTGTGTGTGTATGCGTGTGTGTGAAATCAGTACTGCCAAATATGAAAACGAGAAGAAATAATTATTACCCTGTAACTGCAACAAATTTTTAACTAACAATTTTTGACAGCGTAGCCTACTGACCTCCACTTAATGACGAAGAAACACCCTCAATAATTAAAGCCATGTGTTCTGATTTACTTTTTTTTTGCTAATATTATTTTGAATCCTGAAAGGGAGCTGATAATGTAAAATCGCTACAGCGTATAGAGGTATTCATATTTTTTTTCTTTGACTAGGCTAGTAGTAAAAACTTTTCCAAAACCTAGATGAAACGGTTTTAGGGTACCTACTCCTTTTCGAGATTTAAAAAATAATTTTCGCAGAAACAGAGTTATTACGAATCCGTGGCCTTGAATATCTATATAGGCTGTTCACGATAAAGTGAGTACTTTTGAAGACCATCTTGTCTAGAATAATAATTTGCAAAGTAATTTTTACTGTGGCATCACTCGATATTTGAGCATGGTACTTTCTATACACTTTTGATGTTTACGTACAAATTATTGTTTGTATTAAAAGTCGCAGGAAAATATTACTTAATCTGAATGAAAACAAGTAACTCGAGTTTTAGAAGTGCTTACTTTACCTTTGATCACATATACATGAACATACATTCATTATACACGCACATACATACATTCAAGCAGTACCATATATATATATATATATATATATATATATATATATATATATATATATATATATATATATATATATATATATATATATATACATACACGCACGCGCACACACACACACACACACATATATAGCTAAAAAGCTACTAGTTTCTCTGGTACGCTACTTGTGGTGATACAAAGCTGCAAGATGGTAATTTGTGAACTTATTTATGGTAATCTTAAAGAATCACTATTTACGTAAGCCGAAGCGGACACTGACCCTACGAGACCATAAGTGGTTGTCTTGGTTCAAATATTTATAAGTGAATCAAAGGTTTTTTTTAAGACAAAGATTTTCAAGCGTAATTTTCTTACGTTTTTTAGCCCATTCACAGCATTTCAACGAAAAATTACAACTTTTCCTAAATTTTCGGATTTCCAATATTACCTCGAGTCTCCGCAACTATTAAAAAAAATAACGCCGAATAAATTAAAATCTTAGGTAAAGAGCCAACATTATAAATTAACTCTTTGCCAATTTTTCTTACACTAAGGTCAGTTTCAATTGAAGAAATGTTTGTAAAAATAACTATTTTGTCTGTCCAAAAAATTAAATTTTTATTGCACTAAAAACTATGTTCCCAAATTATGCTCGAGTTCTCAACAGATGAAGTTAGTGATCTAACTGAATAATAAGACTTAAAACCGCAAATATAAAATTATTAAGAAGTCAGTATTTTAGATAGGGTAAACGGAACTTCCGCCCATAAAGCAACGTGATATATGAACAGAATTCACGTGTGAGTCACACTCCAGGCCAAAAATAATACAAACTTTTGCGTCTTTCGAAACGTGTGGGTTTGCCAAGCTACTGTCAACGCAATTTTTCAAGGTCTATTTTTTACTTGTTTCGTGCGCTACTTATTTTTTTCGATGTGACAGTTTGGCTAAAGCTGGGTTCACAAATGGAACGTTCAAAAATTCTTATATGAAAATCCACTCGCTGGAGTAGAGTAAGTTATTTCAATCACGTGAGGTTTTGTCGATTACCAGCATTCGATAACCCTTTCATTGCTAGTCAAGGATTTAAACTTCGAGAAAAAATTTGCCTATATATTGTCTACATTAAACATATTTTGCTAAATGCTACATCCGCAATGTATTCTTTACACGTACTGTGTTTATATTCAAATATAACATTAGTTTGAGACAGTGATATGAGATATTTTGGTCAGCGGCTAACATCGAGGTCTTCAGCGCTGGTGAGGGATGACATGATGATAGTCTGGAGCAGTGTCGGAATGAACGGGCGGGGGAAACGGGATATCCCCGAGAAAACACACCGACCAACTGTATCGTCTGGCATGATTCCCACATGCGAAAATCCGGGGACTTACCATGTTAAGTAATGTAAAATGTGAAATATAAATTTTAAAACATTTATATTTTTAAATAAGTCTGGAATTTTTTTTAATTTCAAATTTTGTCAATTTTTAGTGCGATTTTTTTTATATAGGAGGCCTTGTATCTCTACAGCATCACTATTCACTTGAAATTTTTCCAGATTGATATGTCAGTTGGTTTCAGTGGCGTACGTAAAACCATAAAATGCAAATGATACGTTAACGAGTAATTACGCAAAAAAACTATGAGAGATGTTTTCATAAGTACAAAATGTAATCAAAATTTATGTCTAAAATAAGAAAGACATATCTGGTATAAATATAAAAATATGACATTTAAAAGGGCTGTAGAGCGTCCCTTTAAGATACATTATTTAAAATGAACAATTTTTTTCTTGTAACACTTGCAAACAATAACTATTCCACGGAAAATTTCATAAAAAATATTATGATCGAAAAAAAATACATACATTATTCTGTGAAATAAAAAACCTTTTAAAATTTTGGTTTTAACGTATTGAGTATTAAAAATATAACATTGCCAAACGTTTTCTTAAGGTAGCATATTTTCGTAAGCTTCACGTATAGAATAACTTATTTATAGTCTGAAAGTTTTGTCTTAAAAATGTATTCATTAAGGAGGGTAAAACTTTCGTTTTTAAGGTGGAAGTTGTTGTTATCTAAGGCGATTCCTAAACAAAAAATTGAATACATCACTTAAAATTTTTTTAATATTATAATGATCAACTATACAGTAAAGGGAAAAAATGCCCCCCCCCCCCCCCCACGCCTTGATCCTCTCGTGTTACGTTTTCAACGCATCAAGCTGAAATGTTGTCTTACCTACCCTATCCTCGTGAGCTTTTGATAACGGCAATAGTGGAATAATTAATTTCAGCATTTATTCCCCATATAAACTACGTACAGGCGGTTCACGGTGCACTATTGAAGCCCTAACTACTAGGGACAGGAATAATTCGCCCTCACTCTACATCTGAATTAGTGAATATTCACTGATTCACGCTGATGAATGGAGCATTTTCAACCATTTATATCAGTGAAAATATAGTCAATGTTTAATTAGTGAATATTCACTGATTTCCTTCACGAGTACAAACATTTCACAGTTTTTCCGGTTGTTTTCAAATAATAGTTTTCACTTATTGAATCCGTGAAAAATTATCGTAAAATCTGTGGACGTTCACTAATTAACTTGTGGTATGTTGGCACTCTATCGGAATAAGTGCATAGTCACAGTTTTCACAGTGGTTTCTCACTGATTCAATTTGTTGAAACTGCTCCATCCATCAACGTGAATCAGTGTATATTCACTAATTCAGATTTAGAGTATTGTAGGCTAGCCTCCGAGAATATCTATGTACTCAAGCAAACATCATCTGCACACTGGCTGCTCGATGACACGGCGATACCACGTGATAGGACCTGTATTTAGATACTGTTTTATTATTGGCTCAGCGCCTACCGAGGAGAGGTGTGAAACAAGTCAAAGTCCAGTTACGATTGTCGCAAAAACTTGCAGTTATTTGAATTATATCTTGTGCCTAAAAGAAAACGCGAAATTTTCGTGTCCCTAACTCCCTACTATTTTTTTTTTTTTTTTTTTTTTTTCGTTTCAGTTACTTTATATTTTCCTACTACTTCTTGATGTGAACGGAGCTACCTAAGCTGGGCCGGCTTAACGTAGGTGGAAAACAGGGCAAATGCCCAGGAGAGCTTAGTGCATGGTTGCACTTGTTGACTTTGCTGCACGTTACGATTTACTCTACATTAAACCGAAATTTTAAAAGTCCCTGTTTACAAAAGCTATTATCTGCATATGTGTGGTTATGTAATTTGTTTTAGTAAAAAGTGCTTCAGTCGTTCCGAAGTCTTATTTGGTATGGTGTGTTAAACCAAAAATGTATTTTGCATTTTTTTCATTCACTTTATGTGTAAGTATTTGATTTTGTGTGAGCCCCATGTAAAATACAATTTAAAAAATTAATTTAATTGGGAAAAGAGATAGAAAAACTGGGGGGGGGGGAGGGACGCTAGTCAGTGTTTGCCCCTGTGCGTCTTTTAACTTAAGACGCCCCTGTACCTATTTAACTAAATTATATAGACTTACAATACTCAAAAGTTAAAGTCTGAGGTTACAAAATATACTATTTTTTTTACTTATTACTCTGGACAAGGTTGCTGTCATAAAGTTCTCACTATCGCGAACCACCTATAGCAGCAGTTTACGTAGAGATCAAAACTACTTTTTTTAGAAAAAGACCAGTACAGCATTAAAAAAGTTTTCATTGTTTCACAGAACATTTCTTTGAAAATAGTTGTCAAAATATTTTTGTGTCGCTGTATTATTTAAACTTGCCCTTATATTATTCATTCAATGCGAACACACACTTTGGTCACGTGTTGCTAAAGGTTTCAATTATTTATTAATGCTCTATAGTAAAATATTTTGGGGTGAGTTTCTAAAGTAATGCACTGTAACAATACAGAGAAAAAAATGTGTGTTTAGTAAACTTGAGATAGCTGGTTAGCATAACCGTCAACAAGTCATGCGTGGACTTTGCCAGCATTTTATATCGTGATTAGAAGTTCAACGCACGATATGATCACTAAAAATTGGCGGTATAAATGCGTTCACTTAAATCAAATATTCAAAATTGTGAATCCAAAAATCAGGG
This sequence comes from Medauroidea extradentata, assembly GCA_003012365.1. Taxonomy (NCBI): domain Eukaryota; kingdom Metazoa; phylum Arthropoda; class Insecta; order Phasmatodea; family Phasmatidae; genus Medauroidea; species Medauroidea extradentata. The sequence continues at coordinate 8,725 of PNEQ01092902.1, forward strand.
TACATGATTTTCGGTTATTTGCGTTAAAGTAGGACTATGCCCGTCTTTAATAAATGTGTGATAATAAATAATAGTCATGTGATAGGTTAGGTTTATATAACAATTGTAATGATAACAGGTACGTAAATTACTGGTATTTACATTGGTTGCCAGTTGTAACCAAGAATTATTAACTGGAGCAGAGAAAATAGTTTCACATGCATGGTAAGCTCTTACCACAAAATTTCCCTCCATTGTGATTTTAGCTCCAGATCCATGGTAATAGCTTGCATGAATACAGCCCCTTCTGAAACTTCAGACGGTAGTTTGAGAACTTACCCCTTATCGGTTCGCAAGCCTCCCCTTTCAAAGGCGCGAACCCTTTCAACTGGTCGAGGATTTAATCAAGCTGTGTAACACGGAAGTCTGGGAGAGGCGGCAAAGTATCGAAAACTCATCCATCAGCCCACACACTTCAGTAAGCCACAGGAGGGAAAAACGATTCTGGTGTACTTTAACTAATCGATTCCTATCGCGGGGAACTTTCGAGCACTTACTAATCAATTTTTATATTTAAATTCGGATCACTTCCAAAGAGGTGGAAATATTTTTTTTTTTTTTTAATTATCGGCTGTTAAAATAAAAAAAAATTTTTTTTTGCCCTGGCTCTGCTGATAAATAGACACCTCTAACATGCACCACTTATACAGCCAGTGTAAAAATAAGAAACACTCACTCGGACGTTTTGTTTATTTTTGTTTTGTGTTGTACCGCCGCCGCGGCAGCACAATGTCCCGCAACTCGACTCCGCTCTCGGCTGATACAGGACCAGCCGCTCGAACCGCCGGAGGTTGAGACACTGAAAAGCCCGCGAGCGCGAGCCAGCTGTGGCAGGTTTCCCCACTCCGCCGTCGCGCGGCGCTGGCGTTGCGGGTGACCCGTGCTGCCATCTAGGGGCGCGCAGAGGAACCGTCTCCTGAGCCAACAATACAATACCGTGGTGCCGAAAACGTTTTCTGAGTGGTAGTAAAGCGATCTGATAAACAATATTAACTTGAGAGATTAGTTTCATAACTTGTCATGACATAACTGTCCCCTAAAATATTTTCATGTTTTAACATATTCAGTAGTGAATTAAAATTATCTGCATTTAAGTGGTAGGTATTTTTTTTCTCGCCTTGGGTACGCATTTAGCCTACCATTTCCTCACTGAATTCCTCACTTTTAAAAAAGTATAGAAACTAAATTCGGCAAATTATACTGTATTTAGCTATGGAAATGTTTTTTTTCTATAGGTCAAAGTTGCATTTTCTATTACATTAAAAAATTTGTATATTATTACTGTAAATGACTAACCTGGTTACTTTTACATGCATTACATATTTAAGGGGGATTGATCCCTGTCAGATCGGTTTTACGGTTTTTCTAATAAATCAGGGAATATACACGTTGTTTTACTTTTTTCACGCTGACAAGGCATAGTTTATTGTTTCATTCACTTTTTGGAATCCATATGGCATTGTTTCTGTTAATGTTGTGGTTGTGGCCTCTGTAGTCACTCCCGTAAATAAAGCAATTTTTCCTTTTCAGCTGTTTCCCGTTGCAAAATAATGAATATATCATGGTTCCAGCAATTACAGAAAATCGATTAAGTCTGTATCTGTGCTTTGTCGTGACAAAAATTTTGATACATCGACTGGAACAGTTATCGAGAAGAAACAGATAAATCCAAGGTGGTAGAGATCAATACCCCTTAAGCACGAACCAACAATAATATTTTTAATGTGTGTTTCCAGGATTAAATTTTAATATATTAACTAATCTATTTTCGCGAAAAATGACAAATTGAACCCACACTGGGCGTCAATTTTTTGCTGTGTGATATCTTCACTGCAATTTGCAACGTAACAGATTATTATATTCTGTGATTTACGTGGAGCGTAAATGTTAATCAAGATGTTACTATCGCGAATAAAACAGTTAAAGAAACCTTTTGATAAAAAAAATAGCCGTAAGATAAATACGGCTGTTAAACAGAAAAGACTAAATGGCAAATGAATCATTTCAATGACATAATTAATATTGGCTCAAATACAATATTACTTATAACTGTTGATTTAATACCATAGCCTCAGCTAGCAAAATACAAATATAAAGAAGTTACTAGCGTAACCAATACGCCAGTTTTTCTCAAAGTGGGTGCAAATTAAAACCCTGAAGGTTAATCGTATACTTACATCTAGGAATATTAAATCTACCATTAATGACGTGATAAACGAATTATACAAAAAAGTCAGCTTCCTAAGTAATGTACCTGTTCCCAGTTTGATTAAAATGAGGAAAAATGTTCTCAGATGTCTTTCTATCATAAAGATAAAAAATGGCCGCAGATTTCAAAATATTACCAAACGATGAACAAAAGACACAAAAGTCTAGGCAGCTAACTTAACGTGAACATACGAGCCGAAATTAATGAACTTCGGAAAAATATTTCCCCGAACATGTTATATGTAAAAAAAAAAAAAAAAAAATTAAACGGTCGCCATTATGAAAATATGAACACATGATGAACGAAATATAGACAAGTATATACGTGTATTGTGTACCAATTTTAACGATATACACAAAAGTGAAAATAACTTTGTATGTAGTATATAGGCTATGTACCAAATTTGATGAAATTCTGCAAAATACTTCCTAAAATATGTGATACTATGCTAAAAATATAAATAAGGCCGCTATTTTGAAATTAGAACACATGATGAACGAATTACATTCAGCTTTGAATGCAATGCGTGTGTATCAAGTTTGACGAAATTATGACGAATTATTCCTAATATATGTTATACTATGCTAAAATAAAAAAATGACGTCATTTTGAATATTGAATCTCAGAATGAGCGAAGTACATAAAATTCAAGTCAGCTTTGTATGTAGTATATGAGTGCCAAGTTTGATGACAATATAAAATATGGTTCCGTAGAAATTTAGTTGGGTAGAAAACCGTTAAAATGGTCGCAATTTTTAAAATACGAAAAACGAAATATGTAAAAGTGAGGTCGGGTTGCTAAGTACTACATGTGTACAAAGTTTGATGGAAATCGGTACACTGGTTCAAAAGTTTTTAAGGCACACACACACACACACACACTGATGGGAAGGTGATCTCGTAAGTCTACTTTTTCCTTTGGAAAGAAAGCTAATAATGCGCTGATTCGAATTTTATCCAGTGGTCTGTCTCGACTTTGGAGGCTACAGTTGGCATAGTTGCTAGAGCTTTATGACACCCCTCACCATCGGTAGATTTTTGATTGGCTTGCATGAATTTGTGCAGAGGCGTTACATATCTTAATCAAAGACACAGTAAAAACGGTTTATTATGCATACTTTCATTGTATTATGACATATGGCATAATTTTCTGGGGGAACTCCACAGACAGTAAAAAAGTGTTTCATTTGCAAAAAAGAGCTATCAGAATCATGAACGGTAAAAAAACAGACAGATTCTTGTAGACCTCTTTTCAAGACATCCAAAATCTTGCTATTTGCATGTGCGTTTATGTATTCAATACTTTCGTTCATGTCCAAAAACAATAATAATTTCCAGAAAAATTAACTATTCCACAAGCACAACACGAGAATAAAAAAACACATTCACATGCCTTCTGTAAATCTAAAACTGGTACAGAAAGGGTCTTCCTACTCCGGTAGCGTCCTTTTTAATAAACTCCCTAAAAACCTTCAAGAAATATTCTCCTCAAATCCAAAACTCTACAAAACAGCTAAAGAATTTCCTTGAAGAACAAACTTTCTACTCCATGGAAGAATATTTGAATCATAAACATTAGAAAGACCACATACTGTCACACACTGCACAAATCTCTTCTTTTTCTTCTGCTTCTCTTTCCTGTTTCAGATTTCCAAAACAAAGAATTTATAGAGTTGGTGTACAGAAGGAGCTGACAATGATCCAACATGAATTCATATACCGTATGAGATAGCAGTGTCTGTATAAACATGTGTAATTGTTGTAAATGTATAAGTTTTCTATTTATTATGTAATCTTCATAATTTGTCCAATGTCTTTGTACTATTGTGTATTGAAACGATCTTACGAATGCAATAAAACAAAACAAACAAACAAAACAAACAATATGTCACAGTGCCAATCAGAATAATGTTACAGAGACACCATAAGTCTGTGATTTGCTCTTGGAATCGCTAGACACTGAGAATTAAAAACATCCAAAGATTGACCACGAAGCATTGCTGATGTGTACAAAAGGCATTAAAACAAATTGGTGGAAAATTACTTTTACCAAAAATCAGCCGCTCTAATTGATTTGGTCATTAATGAAAGGCACTATGTCCAAAAATTATAGGTGTGTGATATCAGTTAAATCCAGGGATTTAGTTATTTTTAATCATGTAAAAAAAGCACATGATTGTTTTGTGTATAGGTATAGAAGGTAAAGATTTCGTTCCTTTCAACTTCAGTCAGTCCAACGCACCAAGAAATATACACTGCCGTTGAAAACAGAGTTTCTTTAAACAATAACTTGTCGCATTTTAACCCTGGCTGATTTAACTATCACTAAGTGAAATTAAGGGGGAGCTCCATGCAAAATTTTAATTGTTTTAATAATTTTTGTGATTGTACGAGACTTTGGTTTGTAGACATATAGGCCTATTGGGACTATTTTTTAAAGTTATGAAAATTTTCCAACTTTCATAGTTTGTGTATAATGACATGTCAAAGCGCAAATTTGCATAAAACGGTTCGATACAAGAAATGAAAACCAGATTACCTAGAGAAATGAAATAATTTCCACTGAATAACAGTGTGGCAGGCTATGTCTAGACATGAATAAAAAACCGCATTGGATATTTGTTGTAATTATGAAAAGTTGTTGCATTTGAAATTGTAAAAAAATGACAATTTTCCGTAATTTTATAAATATACAAAAAAATTTAATGCAGTGTTTTACACGTATCTAGACGTAACCCTTTCCTTCAATGTGAATTATTTAGTTTCTGTCAGTCAAATGGTTTTAGTTTTTTTGTATAAAACCGTTTCGGGCTAATTTTGCCTTTGATGCGCCATTATACAAAAACTATAGAAGCTAGAAATTTTTCACTGCTGTAAAAAATAGTCACAATATAAGTCTATAAAACAAACAATATCTCGTGCATGTGTAATTGTTTTAACTCACTGAATCACCATGTATAACACTGACTTCAAAGTGGCAGTTCACACACCACCTGCTGGAAACTACACTGCACTACACTATACGTTTCTCAAGATAGGCGTCTCGAACAGCGACTCACAGTAAAACGATACAAGGTAGTTCATCCCTAGTTCTCAAGTGGATCTCCATTTTCCCGCCCGCAACTTGCACTCTACTCTAGGTTTGTGACAGCAACTCCACCCGTCAGGCCTCGTCGTGATAACCAGTCACCCCTTTCAACCCTTAACTCGACTTTCTCTCCTCCCCCGGCCGTAGTTTGATAGCAGCTCTGACGTCACTACATCTGCGCGCCGCCCCTCCGCGGAAAACTTTGTTTTTACGAAGGGGAGGTACAAATAAAAGACTGCGAGGTGGCCATTAAAAGATTAGAAAAACTCACCGCCGCTCTAAATTCGTTTTCGATAAAAAAAAAAGGCTGCTAGACCTGAAAGAGTTTCCTTTCGGAAACCTTTTAATCACTTCAGTTCCGCAGTGCTACTGTTTGATACATTTTTTTTTATAATCTCAAAGTAGAGTCAACTCAAATTGTCCTGTGTGTACCTAAGAAACGCATCAAATTTCAGTCTGAGTTTAATTTTTCGTGATGTTCTCAACGTGTGCAGTTTAATGCCTCGCTCTTTAGTTTTGCTGTGGTTTCGAAAATAATTTTTAAACGCAAATTGACACATATATCAAAAATTCATTATGACAGTTTTAACACTTACATATCTTTGATTGTGTCTGAATTTTTCTGCTGCAATACCCCGAACGGATTTTTAAATTTTTTGTCCTTTAAATACCACATATCTCGTGGCCAAATTGATGAAAAATATTTTTTTTTGCTACCAAACGGTACATTATTAAAAAAAAAAACGCTTTGGCAAAATTGTGTATCCTATGACTGTACACAGTCTCAAAATTTTTCAAAGCCTTTGGTAAAATAATATTCGAGATATTTTCAATTGTTTGAATTAAACGAAAGATCATGTCCTTAACTAGAGTCCATTGCAAATTGTACAAACTTTGTTACATTAAATAGAGGCCTCATGTATCCCCGCGTCAAGGCCGTGTTCTTCTGCTTCCACTATTATGCGATAATTATTTCTTAAGCTTAAACGAGAGGAGAACTCAAAAATCTGATTTGCCGATTTGTTTGGAATGTTTTTCACCATATTAGCTATTTTTTTTTAACACAGTCATTGCATTAGTGTTAGCTAATTATGTAACTAATGGCATTTTGGTTATCTGACGTTTTAGTCGATACAACGCCATTTATTGTCTCGAAAAAATTTACAAACGCGGCAATTTTTTTTAACAAAGTTACTGCACCAATTTGTGGTATCGGCATCTGCTCTTGCTTCAGCTAAATATATATTTATTTACTTATTTATATATAGACACACACACTCACATTATGCAAAAAAGTTGTTCGATATATGCTCTCGTTTAGCGAACAACGTTTGCACAGTTTTGTTAAAAACCATCCACACTTTGTTTACAATTTTTTTTTTTCAAGACAAAATATACAATGGTTTCAGCTTAATATGCAACAAGCAAACTCTCATTAATGAATTAACTAGCCAAATCTATATGATATTTTGTCTAGAAAAAAAATGGACTATATAATAACAACAAGTTTAACAAAATTGTGCACAGTTTACCGATACATGTTGTTTAGGAATAAAAAAATTAATAATCGTGAAAGCAGTAGAAATAATGGATCATGGTATTGAGGTAGCCGCCTGCCAATATCGCTGAGCGCAGTGCAGAGCCTAGGCCGGTACAAGTTTGTTCTATAACTACCCTATGTGCATGAGTGATGTCTGCTTAGCAATACATTTCAAGGAACATTACACGCGCGTATTAGTTCCTTCCATTAACCTTCAACAGGCTGCGTCACCTCTTATGCTGTAATTATTTACTTTCGTGTAACAAATCAAGCATTACGTATTACCAGCACTGTACCTCGATAGAAACATTATATTTTACAATTACTAGCGTATTATTGGAGTAAATTGATACTATGAGTTATTCAGTCTTTTGTACATGGTGAGAGAATATTATTATCTTAAATTCTAAATTAGCATAATTATTTCATCATTACGATCTAGTATTCCGAATACAAAGTGCTGAATAATATTGCTAACTTATGAATCAGGAAGAAATTAAGACAAATTCAGCATTTTTAGTGACACGGTCTCTGAAGGAGGAGTTCACCGAAAAATGTGTTACAACTGTTTATTTTTCTGTAATGGAAATTTTTTAGCTTCCATAGCTTTCGTATAATAGAATACTATTAGGTTGAAATTTGCGTACAACGGTTTTATGCGAGAAAGGAAAACCCGTAAACTTACCGAAATTAAAAATATTCACGCTGAAGAAAAGTGCCATGGACTGCGGCATAACACATATATAAACCACATTAATATTTTTCTGTATTTTTTAAATTTATTATTATATTTTTGGTACAAAAATGTCAATGCTATTTGTAAAAATGTCATTTCGTAAGTTGGTACACTGTTCTTCAGTGTGAATTTATTTTTTCATTTCGGTAAGTCTATTGGTATTCCTTTATTGCATAAAACCATTTATTCTAAAATTTGACTTTAAGATGCTATAATACAAAAGCTATGAAAGCTAAAATATTTTTGTTGCAAAAGAAAATAGTTACAATATACGCTCACAAAACAAACCATAGCTTCTCGTAGAAATGTAACAATTATTAAAACAATTAAAATTTCCAATGAACCGTCCCCCTAAAGCTTCTTTTCTCGCCGCCGAAAATGGCGGAAATGAGTGATTTTGCGGTTGTTTTCAGGTGTTATAATCGTGGTTCTGAATAATTTTTAAAACGATAGGGTACAGCACAGCTTTATTTCAAATGTTCCGTCATGAAATGACAGTGTCACAACTGGGCGTTTCATAGAGGCGACTCTGAAAAACCCTAGTTCCAAAGTCGCAAGACGCGCACTTCATGAAAGAGAACAAGTATTCATGAAACGAGAAGGAAGCAAGGGCATACTGCACTGAAGTAGACTGCGGCCCGTGTGGTTGGTGTAGCTGGGTTACAGTGGCAGGAACCAGTATGACGGGCATGTATGGAGTCTCGTGTTACGAGGGGAGAAGGACCAAACAAACAGGTCCTGGTGAACGTCAACCTAGCAGGTTCCCGTGGGAAGACTGGACCTTCTGTCACCGCAGTCACCCTCGTGGTCAACTTCTGCCTTCCGGTCACGCTTCACTGGTCGTCGTAGCCACATAATATTGATAGGCTCTTCAGGATGAACCGAGCACTGCTTGCAATTTTCTGTGAGTCATTCTGACTCCATCTTTAGTATTTAAAATACGAAAACTTCCATGTAACTAAAAACCAGTGTGAATGATTCACAGCTGTCAAAACTGTACTTATATATACCCTATAAATACATCGTTTGAGTATTATAAGGGTTGGTAAGTGTTCACTTTAAGGAGCCCGTCTACTGGACGTGTGTTTGTGTGAGTGAGGCACGGCGCCAAGGGCGATGTTGACCGGCTCATCTGCTGCGGTATCACCTCTACCGCAAGACACTGAAACGGCGTGCAGAGGTATCGTAGATCACTCGCCTGACTGACACTTTCAGAGGTGACCCCATCTTTTTATTTGTGGAAAGTTCTGAGTAAACTCCAATACATCTCTCTATTGTAGTTTCACACGAATCCCGTGAGTAGTTGTTTAGTTATAACAGATTAAGAAATCTGTTTTTTGCCATTTTGAGGGGCTCCGAAGTGATCTTTCTAAGTAACCTGATGTTCTGAAACTACCATTCCGAAATAGTTTTAATAGTTGGTTCTTTTCGTAAATGCACTCATTACAAACATGTTGAGAAGTTTATTAGAAAATAGTGTTCTGCTAGCACGCTGCAACACTGTTTAGATGCAGGCAGGCGGGCGCCTTAATGTGAATTGCTTACATAGAAATAAATAAGTAAAACAGTCGGCAGGGTGGATCTTCGTCGGCGGAGGGGATGGGGCAGTCTACCTCAGGCACACGGTTAGAAGAGTTACTCAGGAATGGTAGGAAAGAGGGTGGGGCGTAAATAGCAATTATCAGCTGGGCACATGGCATCACCCAGGGCGGTGGCACTTGGAGCACATGCACCTTCTTCCAAAAAGGGCAAAGTCTCTATTTTTTTACTTCAATTTATACATGTACTAGTAGTAGTACAGCACAGTAGAACATGTAGGCCTACAGTACACTTGTGTTGAGAGGTAAATGCAAACAAAGTGTGTTCAGACATATTTGGACTGGTATACTGTAATGTAGTACAAAGATCTTTGTCGAGATTTTTTATTTAAGAGAACGCGCGTCCTTCCCAAGACAAAATCTTAAGTGCGTCTATGCTTGGGAAAAGGTAAGCCTAGATACGTCCCTGATAGCCGATAGGACGGAAACTCAATCACACACGCCAGCAAAATGGCTTCGCTGAACAAGCAACATGGCGGATAAGCCTCCCGCCAATCAGCGTAAGGAGGCTGCCCTGCTAGTCGGCAGCCAGACCAATACGAAACCTGCCGTAACACACAGAAGCCAAACAGACACGGTGCTGGTGTTAAATAACCTCGGACAACCAATAAGTTGTGAATATCGCCCATTTCAAATAAGCCGCCACCTCAGTTCACATCTGTATTACTATATAGTTTGTGTCATAGCCCTTCGACGTATTCCAATTGTAGTAGGAAATAGCCGAAGTCAGAACACTGGCTCCTGGCTGAGGATCAGAGGATTAGTCCGCCATCTTGAATTACGCCACGGCGGCCATCTTGGATCAATCCGTCGCCATCTTGGATCAGTCCGCCATCTTGGATTACATCACGGCGGCCATTTTGTTGTGCACGGCGGCCTATTGTCACATGTCATGTTACATGTCACATTATGTCATGTTACATGTCACATTATGTCATTTCATGACACATATGTCATATCATATCACATGCCATTTGTCACATGTTATGCCATACGTTATATCATGTGTTATATCTTACGACATATGTTATGTCTTATGCCATATGTTATGTTTTATGCCATATGTTATTTCTATACCATATGTCATGTCACATCATATGTCATCCATCTTGTTCCCTGCAGTCACTTGTTTCAGGTTTCAGGGGGGAATTTTTTCCCTCGAAATTTCCCTTGTCGTCTGCTGGAGAGTTTATGACTGTTTCCATAATTTAATATTAGGCGGCGCTAGTGTCGCAGTTTATTTCAATCATTGACTGCTAGGTGGCAGCATCCGCCATGTTACGTGGGTGCCACCAATTTTGTTCCGTCTACATCACTGTTTGTTAGAGTGCTCTAGTATCGCTATTGATGTAAGTTTAATGTTGTTTGTGTTTGTGTATGGGAGAATAGACCTAATGATTTTATTTTTTATCAAGTTAAATATTTTTAGTTCGCCGGGTGTTGGTTTCGAACTTGTAACCGTTGTGTTACCAGACATGTGCCCTAGCTCACTTTTTTATTAATTTTTTTATTTATTTTTCTTTTTCTTTTTTTTTATTCCCCTCTTTAATTGATTCTATGTCATATAATCCCCAGTGACGTTTTTTGCTTCGTGTAAGTGACGTAATTGGACGGTGGCGTGTGGCAGACAGACAAGACGAACACAAACACCCAGTCCTGAACCCGAGGAAGTGACTGTAAATGTCACCTCCCCGGCCGGGAATCGAACCCGGGACCGTTGACCCAGCAGCCAGGAGCGCTAACCACTGAGCCGAGCGGTCGGACATTCCCACTGAGCTACAAGTACATCGACGCTAGGATAAGGTTAAATAGTGTATATATAAAAATTACATTTTGTAGCAGCTAAATGTTCACATATAATTTATTTTCATTTAAATGTTTAGCATACCTATGTCTTACTGATTATATATATATATTAATCAGTATTAACTATTTCTATCCTATGAAACCTCTAAGCGGGCCATTGAATAGTTTTTATATGATTCAGAAAACCTCGACTAAATACATGCATGGAACCTCAAAGTGAGCAATTGAATCATTTTCATATGATTAAAATAAATGCACGCATGAAACCTCAATGCGGGCAATTGAATCATTTTTATATGATTCAAAAAACCTCGACTAAATGCACGCACGAAACCTCAAAGCGGGCAATTGAATAATTTTTATATGATTCAGAAAACCTCGACGAAATGCACGCACGAAACCTCAAAGCGTGCAACTGAATCATTTGGACACAGGCTTCAGGCTGAGAAGTAGCCACAATTATCAAAATCCGCAATGATAAGCACCTTGTCATCAGCTACCTAGAACTAGTAACTATTTCTGCTCTACGAATCCTCGAAAGCGTAAAAAGTTTGCAAAGTGGGTAATTTATCAAATAAAACAACACTGTACGATTTTATGTATAGACAGATCCAAGACGCTTGTCTCATAGACTGCGAGTTAAGAAAAAATCGAAACATCTTGTATTTTTCAAAATGAAATGTATTATAATCGACTGAATTTGTTCAGAGATATCCGGGACATAGACTACTGTATGCAAGAGGGGTCTAAAACAACACCTTGGATTTTTTACCACAGTGAACATCTGAAAGGTGATATAATACACATAAAAAACATTGAATTGATTTCAAAATGTCTAGAGATATATATTTTAGAAGCCTCGTACGTAGGTGATGACGTGAGAATTTTTTCGTCCAGCACGATTCCCACACACAAAAATCTGAGTGGTAAGAGTGAAGATGAAGAAGTTTTTATTGGCTTCGAACCGATGGTAGCAGGTGAATCGGACCCCTCTGACCAAGTAAGTTGTAAGAGTGAATATGAGGAAGAAGCTTTGGTTATATTTTAACCGATGGTAGCTGAAAAAGAGACCTCGGATTGAGAAGGCACAGGGAATTTAGTTTTACCTAGTACAGAGCCAAGGAGTCAACGACAGAAAGCTTTAATGAGAAGGTTTGATGACTTTCGACTGAATTTTTTTGAAGCATTGTTGATTGGGCAGTTTCCAGCATCGTGCGATCCTAGGTCATTTCAAGAAGCGATGAATAGTGGCGGGAAAGAAGCGATCCAGGATGAAGTAAAAGCATTAGAAAAGAATAACACATAGGGACTTGTGACATGCCCTGAGAATGTAGATGTACAAGACAGTAAGTGGGTTTCCACAGAAAAATTGGTGGATGGAGAAATTCCTAAGAAAGCTCGATTAGTTGCGCGAGGATGCTTTCAAAAAGTGACTCAGAATTTGTTTGCACCAGTTGTTGGAACATCAACAATTAGGATTCTCCTGGCCTTGGCTGTGGAAAATAAGTTACAAGTAGTGCAGCTAGATATGAGAGTTTATACAATGTTGTTATTATTTCTTTCTTTCAAATGTTCTCATAATTATTCGTAAATTTAATTCTTTATAATTACTGTAACTGAACAAAATTTCTAAAGTCTCAAAAATATTTAAATCGTGTGAATGATTGTTAGGTAAAATAGTATTTAAGTACTCATGGTGGTGTTTGTCTTTGTTCGCGAACATGGGGAAACAAGTTAATACATTTGAAATTGTGTAGTGTTGTGAAAGCCTATGAATTCAGTCGGTTTATAGGATTTGTGTAACTGTAGTAAGTATTTATTTAAAATATAAAATCTTCATGACACGAATTAATTTGTCTATTGTTTTATATATTTGTGAAGTACATATATTCATAGGTTATAATTTCAGTTTGGCACATTAATTTAATTTTCTTTCTTGTATTCCAGCCCGTAGATGAATAGAATTTTGCCCATCCTCAGAATACTATCCCTCCAGCCCCTTCTTAAACCTCCCAGCCCCCTCACAGACACCAACTCATTTTGCAGGACATTCCACTCCCTTACTCAAGACTAACTTATTTGCTTTAAACCATGTGGATAAACTTGCTAAGAACGAATCCATTCTGTTTACCAGAGAATCTTGTTTTTCGCTTTTGATCAGAATGCTAGTGTCATCTGCAAACAGCACAGGGGTTACTTCATAAGGCAAAAAGTTTGGAAGATCACATATATACAGAATAAAGAATAACGGTCCAAGAATTGATCCTTGCGGTACCCCATGTCTAATACTGCCTGCTCCTGAGTGTACATGTTTAGAAGTGTTTGTATCTATTATTTCAACTGTTTGATGTCTGTTTGAGAGATAAGATTTTAATAGGTTGTACAATTTACCATTTATACCATAATGTAACAATTTCTGTACAAGAATTTCATGATTAACTGTTGGAGACAATAAAAGTTTCAGGTGTGTGTCTGCTTTGGCAGGATTGGAATATGAGCAGTTAATCTCTGTAAATGTTTGTATGGAAAATAATTATGGCTTTGGCTGTGTTTCAGTATAGCAGGACTGTTTGTAATATCGTTTCTTTTATTAATTAACAGGTTATGAGCCCAGTCCGGCCAGTCCCAGTGATAATTCTAGTTACTGAACAAGTAATATAAGGAGGTGTGAAGTAAAAGGCTGATCGTTAACGTGCGCGGAAACGAGCGAATTGTGATTTTAAAAGTTGCTGTATGCGACATCATGTAATCGGAAAATTCCGTCCGTTTTTCAAAATTACTAAACCAAAACATGGAATGTGTGGAAATTTCAATTGGCGGTAATTCTTAAATATAAAGATTTATTTGGCATCGTGTCTGGCAAAGAAGCGAAGCCATACAAAACCGATCGGGTTTCGGAAAGTGAGTTTGAAAAGCAATTGAAGATGTGGGTTAGCCAGGACAACAAAGCACAGGCGATAATAGTCACGCGCATGGAAGAAGGCCCCCTTGACACATCTACGAGTCATCCAACGAGATGTGGCAGAAACTACTGTCTATTTATGAGTAGCATTCTGAGGTGAGTTTGCACCAGTTGCAACAAAAATTTTTCAGTCTGAAATATGAAGATGAGGATATTGCACTTTTTATTTCAAAGATACAGGAATTAGAAACCTGTTTGAAGCAATATGGGGAAAATTGTCGGAACAAATGTTGATCACAAAGGTTCTAGTGTCCTTGCTTGCAAAATATAAACATTTCGTGTCTGCATGGGAGTCGGTGCCTTTCAGGGACAAAAACTTTCCGAACTAACCTCACGGTTGTTAATTGAGTAAGAACGAATTTGTGAAAACTCTAGCATAGAAAGTGTCTTAGTGACCACAAAGAGGTCAGAACCTGAACGCAGAAAATGCTTTGCTTGCGGCAAACTTGGCCATGTAAAGGCAGATTCTGGGAAAAATATAAATGCTGCAGGAACTGAGAAATACAGGGCATAATGTTACTATTGCAAGAAACCAGGTCACTTCTTGAATTACTGTAGGTTAAGGTCTGCAAAAGAGGGAAATAAAAACAGCAAAGGCTCTACAAGTAGTGGACATAAAAATAATATGAATTCTTTCATAAGTACAGCTCTAATAGGGGAAGGGCTAAATACTGAAGACTGGTATGCTAACAGCAGAGCATCGGAGCATGTGTGCTAACAGAGAAATATTTTCTCGGAATTTAGAAGTCTGGAAGAAGGAAAGAAAATTGTAATAGGAAAAGGATGCAAATTGAAAGCTTTAGGTACGGGAATAGTCAAAGTGGAAGCGTATACATGTGAACAGTGGGTACAATCAGAAATATGAGGCGTTCTGTTTGTGCCCGATCTAAAGTTTAACCTGTTCTCAGTCGGAGCAGTTCTAAGAAGGGGATTTGAAGTAAAATGGAGTGAAGAAAAGTGTAAATTCGTTTTAAAAAATGAGGTCAGACTCCACCAAGGAAAGTTGTATAGAATGCAGTTTAGAGAAATATTGGATTTAGCTGCAGTGGGAATGGGGACTAAGGAAAATTGTTCACTGCAGGTGTGTGAATTGAAAGGTTAGCACATCAAAATGTTGAACATGTGAAATCCATTTTGAGGGAACGTCAGATGATAATTCCAAGCCCAAATGAATTTTTCTGTGGAACATGTGTGGAAGGTAAGCTCAAGAGGGAGTCGTTCCCATCAAGCCAAACCAAAACAACAAAAATATGTGAGATTGTACATGCGGACATATGCGGACCAATGGAGACTCAGTCACTAGGAAAGGCAAAATATTTTCTGTTAATTGTTAATGACTTCAGTAAGTACCTACACTTGTGTTTACTTCTTGAAGTACAAATCGGAGGCAGTGGAAAAGATTAAAGCGTTCTTGCAACTAACCAAAAATGTTACTGGAAAGAATATGAAGATACTCAGGACAGGACATGATCAAGAACTAGTAAGTCGTTATATTTTTCATGTTAAAAATGAGTATGAAAATTTTATTGAGGGAGAGTGTTGGAGACAATAAAAGTTTCAGGTGTGTGTATGCTTTAGCAGGATTGCAATGAGCAGTTAATCTCTGTAAATGTTTATAAGGAAAATAATAAAAGATGGCTTTCGCTGTGTTTCTGTTTAGCGAGACTGTTTGTAATATCGTTTATTTTATTAATTAACATTAACACAATCTAACACTTTCATCAAATCACGAAATATGCCTAATACTCTTGATTTATTATTCCAGGCCTCTGTGATTTCAGATGTAAGTTTGAAAATGGCATCATTTGTGACAGTTAGATAAGGTGGACATGTATGGTTTTTAAAGTTTGCTCCTCAAATATACTATCAATAGCAGTTTCGTCGAGTTTTAATTTTTTTTTAAATTTTGTTCACTAATCAAAGTCTGAGATAAACACGGCAGTCAATGATGGTGAGGTCAGTGAGGGAGTGAAATGTGCTTAGGGAGGAGCTAGTGAGGGTTGACAGGGTTGGTTTCTTTAGGAGAGGTCTGGAGACCCTGGTCTGGAGGGAGAGTAAGCATGTGAGCTTGCCACCGGGCGAAAGCCCAACTGCAAGACGTTATTATTATTATTATTATTATTATTATTATTATTATTATTATTATCTGCTATTCGATAAACCATTGCTCTATTGCTCTTCAAACATCGAGTAAAATTGGCTCTGGTAATGGGGTACTACAGTGACCA
Source organism: Medauroidea extradentata (assembly GCA_003012365.1). NCBI lineage: Eukaryota > Metazoa > Arthropoda > Insecta > Phasmatodea > Phasmatidae > Medauroidea > Medauroidea extradentata. The sequence continues at coordinate 24,931 of PNEQ01092902.1, forward strand.
CGTGTATAAACGTTCAAGCAACAAGGGCACAAATACACTTACTCATGTGTTTGCCTTATACGGCACGGCCAACCCCTGCACCGATTTTCAAAATTTGACTACCGTACATAAAAACGATTTTAGGAAACTTAAATTGACTAACAGCTACGTTAAAGTCAAAATCCAAATAAATATTTTGCAAATGTACCCTCTTAAATGTAAACATGTATTTACTGAAAACTTTACAAAAATGTTTTTCTTCAAAACTTTTGGAAAATAATTTCTAAAATGGTTTTGAATGTGCGTACGGCTGAATTTTACTTCTTGGTAAAGAAATTTGTTTCGATTTGTTTTGAACGTTGGCATAATTTGTGTTTTTATTACTGTGTGCAAACGAGCGCTCGAGCAAGAAAAATGGCTCCTAATGCAAGTGAGGATTCTAGTGATGCGGAATCAGGAGGTAAACTTCTGAGAAGTTTAATAACTTAATTGTTGATTTTATTTTAGTAAGTAAATGTGAAGCATTACTTTAGTGAGTTTTTGTAACTGTACTTTCGTGGCGTCCGTATTGTGTGCCTATTTAAGGGGAACGGCAGTTGACCACGTCTTGTGGTCCTGATCGACGCATTTTGAAGTAATCATGGATACGTTTATGTTCATTTTCCGGTAACTGTACAGAAAAAAATGTGCCGTGAATTTGTGCTCATGTTCACATTGAGGTTAGGCGTGTTCAAGCCTTAACTGAACGATTTTTAAATAAAAATGTGTGTCGTCACGAACAAGTCATTAGAGGATGAGGGTAAGTTACCACAATATTGGAAGGAGATTGTTTTTGTCTCAATATTCAAGCAGATGTAGGTTAGGTGTGTGCCTGTCTTCTACAGGCCAGTGAGTCTGTCATAGAATACTGGGAAGGTAACAGAGACATTGATGGAGTATGATTTTTTTAAGGTTATGAGTGAGAGGAACTAGTAGTAGAAATACTAACTTGAATGTAGGGAGTGAAGCTAATGTGAGAGAGAGAGGGGAAGCAGGTGGAAGCCTCGAATTTGAGAAGGCATTCATTAAAGTGCCTATGGGTTATTTTTTTTTAGGAAAGTGGATGATTTAGTAGTAGACAAGTGGGTATTAAGGCCGTGCTAGATTCGCTGTAAGAAATAACCGTAAAAAATGAACAAACACATTTGAGAGATGCATGCTACAACACACCATACCGCTACTTAGCCGCAGTAAGACTGTAACAGGGATAGAAACCTGTCTATTTCTTACGGTGCGGTTACGGTTATTTTTGTACGGCTACTTTACTGTCAATGTGGCACAGGTTTGACATGGATTGGGTACTTTCCAAGGGTTTGAAGATAGAGGGTAAAAGTGGGGGAATCTTGATAATGTGGAAGAGGTTATGTCAGGTGTATTACAGGGGGTCTGCTAGGCCCCTTGTTTTTATAATAATTATCCTATGGTAGTTTACAGTAAGCAAGTTGTCTGAAAAAGCTGGAAAGTTTTTTTCTCTGACAGTCCAAAATTAAGTGTAGTTAAGTTAGTTTTGAAAATAATTCAGTGTTATAATGTTAATGGGCCTCCTTAACTAGGCTGCGTTTGTGTGTGTGAGGCAGGAGCGACAAGAGTGTCGTTGACCAACGTATGTAATGCGTTATCGGGACTTAGAACTTTGACTTAATTATTTTATTTTTGGGCAGCGTGATTCAAAGTCTAACGCTTGTTTCTGTAGTTGTATTTTTTAATCTGGTTGTTAATTTTTCAGATACTACAGGGGTCCTGGAAAACCCATTTTTGGCTATTTTGAGTGGCTCGAAAATGGTGCCAAATTTTAAAACTATACGGTAGTGACAATGATTGAAGTGTGTGTTTGTCGTAGATAAACAAATATAATGCACATTAAATAGTTTAACCAAAAAAGAATAGTCGTAACTCGCTGCAACACGTTTGAAGAACAGGTAGGGAGGCCTATCGAGTATTAACTTAATTTTTTTTCTTAGGCTGTTCATGGTAAGTTAAGCACTTTTTATGACTGTCTTACCAAGAATACAAAAAAAATCATTGTGGCTTCATTCATATTTTGAGTAGCCTACGGTACTATTAATTGAAATATTTTCTGTCAGTTATATATTTAAAAAATAATGGAAAGATGCTCATTTGCTAAATGGAAAACATTTCGTGTAACTATTTGCCTAATTTCACAACACATGTTAACATATTCTGTTTCCTTTTCATAGTAAAAATATTAAGTTTATCCTCGCAATTGGGCTACCTCATGGTGGCGAGTGGACTCTTTCCAATCCCTACATTAATAGCCTTCCAGACTTCACCTAAACCACGTAGCCCCTCTCACAGTCACCACTTCATCTTGCCGAATATTCCACTCCCTTACCGTACTAACAAGTATAGACTTTCTATCCCTCTCCATTCTCCTCCACACTCTTTGTATCCTTTCACTGTTGGTTTCTCTCCCCTTGAATGCTCCAATTGTTTGTTCTCCTGCTGTCTTTCACTGGTTTCCATCTCATTTCGTTTATTTGAATTTTACTACAGTCTCATATTTTATTAAACTCGTTAGCGATAGGAACGCAGCTAGCGGCAGAATTTTTCAGTGTGCCAAACTCTCCCGTAAGAAAACACATTTTATTTCTAACCTGTAGTAGAATTAACATGGACGTTAGTGATCTATGCCTTGCAAGTCTTTGCTGATATTGACAACAGGATGATAAATAATGTCCTCTCTGCCTTAAAAACACTTAGGTTTGGGTAGGCTTAGGCCTATTTCCTGTTCATAGCCAGATGTGACAGTTCTGCATTGAAAGTGTATCACGAGAGCCTTAAAGGGATTTGAAGATAACCGAAGGATAAAGGTTACAGTTTTAATTATGTGATCACAACACCTAGACAGAAATGGCATGTGAATGCAAATAACCCAGTACAATACAAGTAGGTACTATTACCATTAATTTTAACAGCCTAATGCACTGTCATCCACTAAATCCTGCTGCATACCGTACAATATTTCTTGCTGCATTGTGAAGTATTCACGCATGATTACATTCAAACTCCTTTGCTAAAATTTTTATCTGTCAAGACCTGCACCGCAAGCTTGGGTATCTTGCAGTCTTGCTGTTTGGCCTGTAATTGCAAGCATCCTATATTTGTCGTGAGTTACACTGAGACATTCTGTCAATACTTAGCCAATCAGAAAACAAAAACAGCAAGAAATGTTCGTTTGAGAGGAACTATGAATGGAAAGAAGCGGTTAAAAACCAATTTTACCCTACTGACTCATGCTTATGTAGACATATATAGTCATGTTTGTATTACTGTAGAAAAATGTAACATATCATTTTCGGAACAGTTATGTCTATCTGTAAACAACCGGTAATGTATGGCAAAAATTGTAACATGCGTGTCACAGCTCGTAACAGTGTTCATTTTACTTTTTTTTTTTTTTTTGCATGTCTGTAGTAAACTGCTATGCAGCGTATTAAATGCATCACTGTAGAAGTTTATTGTTGAGCAATTTTTTTAAGCAAAACCTCAGTAGTTAAAATGAAAACGGATAATACAATCTCTGTTCTTTGTTTCATATTCCTTCAGTATTATTCCAAACTTCTGATCCTTTAACTCACAACGAATCAATTTCTATTTCCTCAGCAGAAGATACCTAGTTGTTCTAGAACATTGCAATTAGCGTTGCAAAATCAGGTCTGTGTCATATAGTTTGGATTTGACGTCTTAAACTGTGATGCAATTCTGCATGGCTCATGACATACCCAGTTATAAAGCAACTAAGTTATAGTTTGCCTCGTGTAAGTATCCCATATTTTGACACGTCATTTCTGAGAAGTGTGTCTGCGCAGGCTTGCAGAGACCGTGCTTTTCCAAGAAGCCAGCTAGGTTTAAAACTCCAAACAATGGAACTGTCAAGACACATTTTTCAGAAGAGAAATGTCAAAATACCGAAGAGTTACCGGTACATGAGACATACTATACGAGTACGCAATACACACATGAACTTGTATGTGTTGTTACCTGTCCAAAGGGCTTTACAACGTTTGTGTAGCGTCATATTTGTGTATCTGTGCAGGGAAATCCTGCGGCACATAATCTATTCATAATTGTAGAGCGAAGAAGAAAAATTATGTGACTAACCCTTTGGTACTTGCCGGGAGATGTAAATCATAAAAAAAGAAAGGGAAATTTTATTGATACTCTTTTGGTCGCATGCAGTGAACAGTTAAACATTTCACATATTTTGATCAAATAAGTTAATAATATTAATAAAACCTAATTTCACTTGCAATTAGGCAGCCACCTGGTGGCAAGCTGTAACCTCTTCCTAAATAATGTATCAAACCCTTCCTCAACTTTCCAACCCCCGTCACCATTACAAACTCCTCCAAAAGTAAATTCCACTCCTTCACTGTCACCGATTTCCTGAGCATTGACCTTCTGTTCTGCTACTATTCATCTGAATCTTCTCGCTAGTATTTCCACCTGTGTACTCTGTCATAATAGGCAGCTTAACTTACCCAAGTTTCCTCCCATTCCCCACTTTGTATATCCTGAGCAGCCTTTCCACACTTCCCCTTTACTTCAGTGAGTTCCACCCCAGTTCCTTCATCACTGGCAGTCGAAAGTTCCCTTCATCCTCACCAGCCTGCCCTTGCCTTCTTCATTTATCATTCACCCACCTCGCTGCCTGTCTTTGTACCTAATCCAGCTCTCACGCCTCTAGTTCCGTGTATGGGCTCCACTTTGCTGCTGCATCCTTTAACATTGGCCACCATTGTAACATATGCAGTTTCCTTCACTGCGCTACTAATTCCCAAAAGAACCTTTCCCACCATTCCTAGTGCTCTTCGTTCTTTAGTCACTACTTTTTTCCTGCCATCTCCACCATGTCACCCTGCAATAGTACTATTATTACTCGCACCAATACTACTGGTGCTGCTACTAGTACTAATACCATCACCTGGGGTAACTTGGAACACCTGGGGTAACTTAAAATAATATTTCAAGAATTTTTGTTTCACACAGAGGTCGTAAGAGAGAAAACAGAGGTCGTAAGAGAGAAAATAAAATTAAATAATACATTAACAACAGTAGGCAAGTAATATGATCAGAATAACGTTTAATTGAGGACACTCATATGTATAATAAAAATTCTAGAAATATTGTTTCAAGCTACCCAAGGTGTTCAAGTTACGTTAGATGACCGTACTGCTGCTACTACTATAACTACTGCTGCTACTACTATTACTATTACTATAGGCGGTTCGGAATAAAGTGAGCACTCAAAAAAGCCCTGTTGAATTTCTCTTTGCAGCAAATTCGTATCTTTCCGCGCGAAACGTCTCAATGACGGGAAACGTCTAACCTATCTGGACACGTCATTTAATGCTTGCGCGTTTAAGATAAATTGTGCAGCGGACAGGAACCTATATAGTTTGACAAAAAAATGTTTATTAATTATGCAAAACATAGTTATGTCAAATTTAGTTCATTTTATTTTAGCATTGCTGTATTTAAGTAGGAAAATACACGGAACTAATTACAGCAATACGCTGCCAACCATATGAGCAGTAAGGTTACTATTGTTAATGTTGAATCATATGCAGTAACGTCTAGTGGCTTTTTTCAAAGGTTAAATCTTTAGTGCTCACTTTATTCCGAATGACCTATACTGCTGCTGCTAGTACTACTACTGCTACTACTGATGCTGCTGATACTAGTACTAGTACTGGCTTTCATCCAAATCATAGAAGGTAATCTTTGTGTAAATTGTAATGTAATTATATCTCGCGACATGCACTTATTTGATGTATATTGTAATGTAATTGTATCTCATGACGTGTTATGTATTACTTTGTAGTATGTTTCTTATGTTTTCGCTGTATCACTATTGTATTTCAAGGCAGACTGTAATTGGTTTTTGTATTTTTTTTTACTGTTGTCTGCCCTTCTTAAATAAATACATAAATACTGCTAGTTCTTATACTGATATTATACCGATACTACTAGTTAGTATACTACTGTTCCTGCTACTGGTACCACTACTAGTATGACTGCTAGTATTGGTAATAATTGTACTATGTCTACTAATATCTATCACTACTACTATTACCACTAGTACTACTACAACCCCTACTTCTACATACACTTATGCTTCTATTACTGCTTCTAGTACTACTAATACTTTTACTAAAAAATGATAAACATAAAAATATCAGTGGCAAGTCCATGTGAAACTTACCTACTAAAAGATAGTCATCTAGTCCACCTCAGCATTTAGATACAATACATCTTAAACGGGCTGTAATTGGAATACTAGAAAATAATAGATTTGAAGGAAAGTTCAAGAAAATCTGAATCCAAACTTGTTTAAGTGTTGTTTTTCTTATTTGAAAATGGTACAAAGTTCCTGTCGTCTACCTACAATGTAGTTTAGGTTAAAGTTTATACATGTGTATAGGTGTAAGCATGCTTGCACATGTGAAATGCTTTAATGTAGGTTTGATTTTTTTTTTTTAGACAGAGGGACTGGCTCGGACTCTGATAGTGAAGGAGAGGGGTCCAGTGGCTCAAGTCGTAGCAGCAGTCGTAGTGGTAGCCCGGCATCACAAAGTGGAACTGTAGCGTCACCTAGCAGAGGTTCAGCAAGTGCACATTCTGGCATTGTACATAATTCACCTCCAAAAAGTCCCTCTCCCTCTCCCGCTCCCTATGGAGGAAGTTACTCATCTGGTTCACCAAGCTCCGATGGAGAAGGATCTCCTGGGTCGCCATCTGGCTCTGCTAGCCCAATGTCAGAGGCAGGATCTGCGAGCCCGCAGTCGGTGCACTCCAATGCCAGCAGTCACCATTCTGCGCAATCTCAGCATTCTGTGCAGTCTGCTGGGAGCCAGCGGTCTGCTACGAGCCGGCGGTCAAATGTGAGTCACTATTCCAAGAGATCTGTCAGAAGTCAGCAGTCGGGACGGTCTCAACCACGGAGCCCACGGTCAGAGGGCTCGGCGAGCCCATCATCTAGACCTGGCAGTGCACTTTCGCAGTCTCCCCCTGGCTCTCCTGCTTCAGATGCTGGGAGTGCTCATTCTGATGGCAGTGCCCGCTCTCGTCGCTCAGACACAAGCCAGACATCAAGAGTTAGTGCAAGATCAAAGGTGAGTGGTTATGCACCACGTTCGAACGCTAGTGTTCGCTCACCTGCATCAGATGTCAGTGCACATTCTCCTAGAACTAACGCAAGTGGCCATTCACCAAGATCCAATGCAAGTGGCCATTCACCAAAATCCAATGCAAGTGGCCATTCACCAAGATCCAAAGCAAATGCTCATTCTCCAGAGTCAAATGTGAGTGTTCATTCGCCAAGGTCTGATGCAAGTGTTCACTCGCCCCGGTCAAATGCAAGTGCTCGTTCCCGCAAATCCAAAGCAGGAGGCCGTTCGCCCAAGTCAGATGGGAGTGCCCATTCTCGGAGTCCACATTCCGAAGGGTCTGATGCAAGCGCCCACTCTCCAGCATCACAGACAAGTGCTCATTCTGCTCATTCACAAAGGTCAAATGCTAGTGCACATTCACAGAGGTCGGGTACAACTGCACACACTCCAAGATCTAATGCAAGTGAACATTCACCAAAGACAAATGCAAGTATTCATTCTCCTAGGTCTGTTGCAAGTGCTCACTCTCCAAGGTCAAATGCTAGTGCACATTCTCCAAGGTCAAATGCTAGTGCACATTCTCCGAGGTCAAATGCTAGTGCACATTCCCCGAGGTCAAATGCTAGTGCACATTCTCCGAGGTCAAATGCAAGTGCACATTCCCCGAGGTCAAATGCTAGTGCACATTCTCCGAGGTCAAATGCTAGTGCACATTCTCCGAGGTCAAATGCAAGTGCACATTCCCCGAGGTCAAATGCAAGTGCACATTCCCCTAGGTCAAATGCAAGTGCACATTCCCCAAGGTCAAATGCTAGTGCACATTCCCCAAGGTCAAATGCTAGTGCACATTCCCCAAGGTCAAATGCAAGTGCACATTCTCTCAGGTCAAATGCAAGTGCACATTCTCCCAGGTCAAATGCAAGTGCACATTCCCCTAGGTCCAAAGCGAGTGGCCACTCTCCAAGGTCAGATGCAAGCCATTCTCCAGTTTCTCACCACTCACCGACTGGTTCTGTTGGTAGCAAGCACTCCCGTTCACCATCAAAGTCACGGTCTCCAAGTGTTGAAAAGCAAGTTGCTACAGAGTCTGATCGAGAGGACAGGGGCTCTGTCAAGAGCAAGGCTGTCGCATCAGATGAGGAAAAGTCAAGTAAGCAAACTACGTGTTTGATACATATTGTATTGTTTTCATGGGTGGCATGATTGGTGACATTTAGTTCTTAGTCAAAGAAAAATAGATGTTTAATATTTGCATTTGTAAAGAATGCCTTGGCTATTGTTTCAGGAGCTGGAAAATGTAGGTCTAAAATGGTAGGATGAGATTTTTTGTGACTTCTCAACAGAGTAGTAATCAATAAATGTAATGAAACCCGTAAATGTAATTTTTTGTGGTCTCAGACATTCAGTTACTACATCTACAACAATGTGTTAGTTTAACCAGTTACACATCAATTTGCTGAAAGATGCTGACTTGTTTGATGTTCAAAAGAAACTGTGCATTTTTAAGAAATAATCTGAAATTGAGTTCAATTCTTACTTTAGACATTAACTTTAGATACTGTAAAATCTACTCAGTTTTTTTATTTGCACACAAGAAGCAAAAATATGTAAATTAACTGAAAGTAGAAAAGTAACTAAACTAGGTCTTAAAAACTGCATACTTTACCACGAATCTTCTACAGGTGAATGAAAGACCCATGAATCATAGTTTTAAAATTTATTTATTTTACTGTGACACTTTGAATGTACATACCGTTCAACTTAAGGAAGCCTGGGAGTTTAGTTATCATACTATTCAATAACTTAGGTCTTTTTATATTCTGTACTTCATTTTCTACATATGAACCTAGGGTGTGGAACTTACAGAATAAGTATATACTGGGAACCTGAACTCAATGTCGTAGTGGGATATAAAATGCTCTAAATGCCTAGTATCTCTCCAGATCTGTGGAAGTCGAAATAAATTATAAAATAAGGTAATCATAACAGGTTTTGCCAAGTATAAAAACATATGTATTACCAGAGTGATAACAACTTTATTTAGCGTAATTCCTTGTTCCAGACGTGTATAATTTATGAATTGCAGGTTGTGCCCTAGAAATACTTCACACTGGAAAAATATTTGTTCTTAAAATTAGCATGAACTTTCTGTTATTGGTAGGCGTATAACTCTTTTATTTTTTGTATTTTTTTTGTGGAGAAAGCTGCAGTTTCATGTAGGCTGTATTAGGCATTTATGTAAGTACCTTTTTTAAGTAAAAAAACTCGTACAACTTATTTACTTTTTGTCTGAAAGATGGCAAGAACTGATTACATAATGAAATTGAAAATTCCTTGTTTTTGAAAAACCAAAGAAAGTTAAATTTATTCAGAAGTGAGGTAGAAGCAGTTTACTCTTTTTTCCCTACCTCTCAAATGACGCCTTTCAGCGGATTAAAGTGAATTTTGATGAAGTCCTCTGTTTACTTGCTTACTATTTTTCTTTTGTAATTTAATTTTTTTTACATAATAAATTTTCGCCCAGGAGCAAGTGGCAGAAGTGGGCGCCGTGACACCAGCGATGATGAGACAGGCAAGAAATCTGGTTCTGATGCCGGGGACAGCGATGTTGGCAGGTTAGTTTCAGTATTTTCTGTTTGATTATGGTGTATGTATTTGTCTATGGTCCGCAGTTCAGATTACCAATTTAAAGCTCTGCATACCTAATAGTCTGTCTCCGGTAACTTTTCCATATTTTGACAGTTCTCTTCTGAGAAATGTACCTAGCAGTCCTGTTGACATCCTGGAGAAGCACGGTCTTCGCAATTCTGTTTACAGACACACTTCTCAGAAGTGAACTGTCAAAATATGGAATTCTTACATGAGATGGACTATGTCACTTGCAGCCATAGGCTTTATATGAGGAATCAGTGTTAAAATTAAAGTACTGTAATTACTTTTCCATGCATAAATTTAAAAGATACTGTATCTCTTTCAAATGAAACACATTCTACATGGAACTTCTTGAAAGGTACTGCTACGTTAGGAAGTTTATAATTTTTTGATATACAGAATATTGCAAAATTGCATGGCGGTACTTTGAAATAAAAATCATTGCATCTAAAGGAACAAAAAATATTATATTGATGAATATATAAGTAAAACATTGATTATCGAGGTGCAGGTTAACCATTTGGTTGGTTATTTCTTACACTGATTCTCAAAAATATAATCTCAAATTGGATGGCTGTTTTTTTTTGGAAATCAGCCACCTAAATAAATATTTAAAAATGATTTGTTTGATTCAGTTTATGATTATATTTCTTAAGATAACAAAACAAACAGTCCAACTATAAAATAATAGCGAGACCACTAATTGATGCTTTGTGATAATACAGTAATCACACTCACTAAACTAAAACATGTCTAAATCTGTTACAAGGCTTCATAACATCATAGAATGTTTTGTGCATAGTGAATACGTATTTACCAAACCATGGTAAGTTCTTATCTACGTGGTGGTATGGGTCATTTGATCGGATCTACTCAGTCGTTGGCTGTTTAATTGGTTTTTCCAATCTTACACTTGTATATTCATTAGAGGCCTATTTAAAATTGTGCAGCAGTAGTCTATATTACAGTTGCAGATCTGGCTAATATCTTAGGTTAGAACAGTGCAGGATATTATTTTGTACTTGTACAATATACGTATATGTATATAGAATTACAATTATGTACTATGAATGCGTACTGTACAAAAGTGCTAGAGCTAACCCCCAAAAATTTACATAGAAACAACGTAATATATGATTGCAAAGTGAAGTGTCTCTTGACACATAACATCAGCTTTTTGCATAAATTGAGAGTGTACTATATTCACCTAAATTTAAAATTTAAATTATTTATTTATTTAGCTAGCAATTAATAATTGTATAATTAATTCCATACCTGGATTACGTTATCTGGCAAAATTTTTACTTGATAAATTCATCCAGACTTCTCGTCCAACACAAATGATCTTGCACTCAAAACGCTTTAGAACATATTTTGTCTAGTGTGCACACACCACAGTCTATGTTTGTTTCTAGTACTTTTCACTCGCACTTTCCTTTTATTTGTCTACTGCTCGCTATCTACCCTTCTCGGGAGCAGGGTGGACTTGAGTAGATCCGGCGACGAGGTCGAGCTAAATATTTAAAGATCTTGCTGGCCGTAGATTTTTATCGCACAACGTTCTTGCCCAATTTGCAGCAATGTCTTCTATATCGAATAGATCAAACATTGTTTCGTAAACACCTGTAGATGTTTGATACATTTACGTTACAGGCAACGTATGAGTGCTAGATACATTCTCATTGCCACCAACCTGCTTGATAAATTTTCATTGCATCCAACCTATGAAATTAGTAAACGTGTAAGAATAAGGACATTGAATGGTGTCTGATTGTTGCCAACTATGAGAAACGACCTCAAAGCGCACATAAAATGTCACATCTCCACAACGAGCCAGGCGCTGAAATAGTGTGCAAGGTTCTTGCCGATCCATTTTTACTATCGAACTTTAAGCGATGATTGTATAATTATATTGGTGGAAAGACTATAGCAAAGTTCAGTGGATATTCCAATCAGAGTTATTTCATAAATGTGATTACGTAGTATTTTTTGAATAACTGCGGTCTGAAAAGGTTGTTTTTAGCTATGTTAGAGGGCTTCAAATATAGTTGTTTTAAATGAGCATGGTGTCTTAACAATGACATTCGATCTCTGTCCGGAGTGTGTTTTCTGTACATACATTGGCACAATGGGCACATGTGGAATAGTGTCGTTAAAAAAGGATTTACGAACACACTGCTACACTTTTGAAACTCGTCTGGCATGACAGACGGTGCTCTTAAGTTCATTGCTTACCTAGGTGGCCTTGGCAGATGCAAGAATAGGGATTTACGTGTTATATTACATTTAGCTTAGTACAGTCATCTGTCAGAGCATGGCAATTGGTACCAATGATGTTTGTTTTTCTAGGTGTGCCCCATGTTGTTGCAGGATCTTTTAGATGTTTTTTTTAATACCCTGAAAATTGTAAGTATTAAGTACGGATCTTCATCCTCAAAAACAATCTAAAACACGTACCATTCATAATTCTTTTGTACCCTACAACAATATTTTCATAATCTGATTACAAAGAGATTATTTTTGTTCAAAAACAATTTCTTGGAAGGTGACAGCCCCATTGAATTGTAATTTAACATCCTCATTCTTACGAGAGCTCTCAGAAAACAGAGTCCTTAAGGCACCCGCCTACTGGCCGTATCTCTACGTATCTTCCACCACAGTCTACCTGTTCTGATTTCTATTGGTTGTTACCAATTTTTATATTTAAGAAACCGTATACACTTTGCTTTTTCCAGACAGGTTTTCACAGGACTCTGCTAGTTGCCCCATTTGTGCATTTTGTTGTCTTACATTTTTGTCCCAAGTACTCATCTTTGCTCATTTGATGAGGATTTTTGATTAGTGACTGTTTAGTTCCGACCTTTAACTTAACTCAGAAATGTTTGTGTACATTGTCAAAGACTAAGTTCTCTGAGTCAGGTTATAATAATCAAATTGTGTTGAGCCTAGACTTAATGGAATACCTTGGTAACATGTTGCAAAATTATCCTTAACTAGATTTTTTGTACTTTATGTTTGTAGTTTTATTTTTTCAGTAGTCTTTACTTTGTAGTTATTTTATTGGCCAATAAAATCTTATTCTAAGCTATCTTGTTCAGGAACTGCGTTTGTAACATTTTTCTATTGCTGCCTTTGTTTTCGTCAAGTATTTTGTGGTAAACAAGTGAGTTAATCTAATGGTAAAGCACTGTAGTGATAGTTAGTAGAGGCTATGTTAGATTTAAAGTGTAGTCATCTTCAATATGGTTTTAAGGGCTACTTTAAATTATTCTAGGTGAAAGCTTCGTTAATGTCATCTCTAGCTGATCCCCTTCCTTGCAATCCCCTACAATGTACGTGGTGTTGTTTAAAGGGCTGTTGAAAACACTCAAAAATGAAAATATATATTATTAGTGTAAACTTAGTTTCTTTGAATTTTTTTTCATGCTATCACTAAGTTCACATAAACGACCTTATCAGTGTCATTTCAGACATAACGCAAGTTAATTAATTTTAATAATACATATTTTCAATTATTAAGTGAACAAAGCAAATTGAATCAAAGTTAGAATTTAGTAAATGACATAACTGAAATATTGATGAAGCTGAATTAAGTTGTTATGTGTTATTCGTAATTCTGTGTGTGTACTTCATTTCATACAGGAATGACCCAAGTTTTAAATATTTTAAAATTCAAGATAAAAAAATCCTCAAATTGGTTTGTAGTCATGTAAGATCTTGAACTATGTATTGCAAAAGTAATAAAATAATTGTTTCTTCATAAAACCTGTGCAGGGTACAGAAAATACTATAGGGTCATTTCATGTCAAATCACCTAGGGCCATGTGCTCCAATGTCACAGTGTTGTATGCATACATAGCTATAACACGAGTATCTTTGAATTATTTCAGATTTTTCAGATAAAAAATGAAAGAAAGAGAAATGTTCAAAATTTTCGGTATTGAAGCATATAATTTTCTCAGATGGTTTCACCAGTTTACTTAAAT
>PNEQ01092903.1:0-38713 GCA_003012365.1 Medauroidea extradentata
ACGTCTTCCCCACCGGGTGCGAGCTGAATGATTCACGCGCATATTGTCCGCGCATTCGCTCTCCCCACCCCTCATCACCTCGCGCATGTTGTTGTTTCCCCTCCCCTCCAGACCAAGGTTGAACCCTCCCCTAAGGCTCTCTGTCCACGTGCGTTTGTAGCTGTCGCGCTCAAAAATTTTACTGGAACATCACCTTAACAAATTAAAATGACGATATAAGTCGTCCCTTATTTCTTTTATCCTAGCAGTAACTGGTAAGTTAAACGTAGTATTTTGTTTCATTACAGAGTTCTACGTACTCTATTTTCAATAAATTTTTCAGTGCCTTCAGGTCCTTTAAATGTATTTAAGAAGCCATTTTAATGTGCCAGGAGTTTCTTTCAAAAATGAAAACTAATAACTACAAATAATGATGTATTTACAAATGACGTTTATTTCCGTTATTTAAATTATTAACCAAATACAAATATTTGTCATAAGAAAATTAACCAGTTTATTTAAGAAATGCAAATTTAATGTCAGTGTGCTGGCCAGAACTACATACGTAGTTCTTACGTTCTAGTTGTAATGTAATACACTAGACTTTGCACAACAGCGTGCGCCTACATCTATGCAACCTGTACTACTTGAATGCGTCGATTTCCAGCCAGCCGTTTAACTCCAGAACCCTGGTCTCAGTTGACCTTGATCGAAACATTTTCTTCCGCAGTACAACAAGTTCAAAGAAACGGCGTAGTTTGGGCATTTGTTTCAGTTCACTTAGCTTGTATAGTTGCAGTGGCAAACAAATATTACAGATACTGCCAGAGTCGATGGTGCGAGAAACCAAAATGAATGCTGCCCTAACTTACGAGGACGTTGGCGTGTCCACACTGTAAAAACATTTTGTTACCACAACATAATTTTATTTAAGTATGTTCCACTGCAAAGTAATTTTGCCGGAAATGTATTTAGCTTGCGGTAAAAAAAACCTGTAGTAAAGCAAAGCAAATATGGAAAACTTTAAATTTATGTAACGTTTTGTCTTAAAAAAGGATTCTTTGAAAATAATATTAGTTTCTTTGCAGCAAAGATAGTAATTTTTCGCCATAAAGCTTGTGTTAAAAATACTAAACTATCTTCAAACACAAGATTTAAAATAAATTATATTAAGAGTAACAAAAATTTTGTTACTATTGCTGTAAATTTTAAATAAAATTTTGTTTGCGGTTAAGTAACTTTGCATGGGCTCATATTGAAACATTTTGTTGTGGCCGATGAAGTGTTTCTTACTGTGCACAACCGTCTATAGGATTATCCACGAGAATTTACTGACACACAGGGCTAATTTCTTACATAATTTGGAGCAAATAAATTTATGTAAGTTTTATATTATTCGTCACGTTTTGTTTAATGTTCTCTGCAAGTGTATGACACATGTATGCCGTGTGTGTCACGGTAACTTCTGGTGAATATTTCTGTATGTTTTCTTGATGTGTGATCGATGTCCTGCCTAGCGACGTGAATACTGCAGCTTGTCAGCGAACACTGGTGTGTTTTATAAAGAGTCTAAGTTAAACATGACCCGGTTTGCAACGTGCTGACACCGCACGGAACCGAACATAAATACAATCAGTCAAGACGTTCGAAACTGTCCCTTAAGGGTGTTCAAGTGCGATGAAATCATAATTATATATTTTATGAAATATTCTTAGTTTTATAGACGATTCTTGTGAGTACATTTTCCTCTTACGAAGCAATTTTAACTCGCATAGATTTCTCATAACGGTGCGTCAAAGCCAAAATGTGCATGTTCTGCTGCCATGCAAATAGTGACAACCAATTGACCTACGTTAGTTAAATAATTCACAGTGAAATAACGCACTATTGGCTACGTAATAAAACATTTTTTAAAAAATCCAGTGAACTATTTTTGAGTTTTAAAAAGTTGCTGAATTTTGAACTTTTTTCTGGACTTTTGTGATTTTTTAAAGAATTCAAAATATTACGTTATGGTCATTTAAATCCTTTATTACGTAGCTCATAGAACGTAATTTCACAGTGAATTATTTTGTTTATGTAGGTCAGTTGGTTTTCACTATTTGCATGGCAGCAGAACAAGCAAATTTTGACTTTGTCGCATCGTTATGAGAAAAGTATGAGAGATAAATTGTTTTGTAAGAGGAAACTGCACTCACAAGTATCGTCTACAAAACTAACATTATTTCATAAAGCTATAAAGTTATGATTTTATCGCCCTTAAACACCCTTAAGCCTGCCGCCTGGTGAAGGGTATGTTTGTGTGTGTGAAGCGAAAATCGACGAGGCGCTACGAGCGACGCTGGCCGGCACATGTATTGTGATATCGCCTCTACGTCCAGAGTTGTAAACACGCGCGCAGTGTTCCTGCCGTAACGGTTTTACTGTGGGACTATAAGCGGTGACCCTATCATTTCATTGAACGCGTCACTGTAACAAAGTCCAATGTATTTGTAGGCCTCAATTTCGAACAAATCCGTTACACATATCTTGAGGAATAACCGTGTGAAAAAGCCAATTTTAGTCAGGTTTTAGGGTTTTAAAATGTTGCTTCCAATGTGCATGGTGTCTTGACAGTCACATTCACAAGTAGTCTGAAGTGTGTTTTCTTTACGTAGATAAGCATTGTGGACGCACGTTTATTGGTCTCTGAGAAATACGTAACTCCGAACACACTGCACGCAGTTCGAGTGCCAGCCAGGCGGCCGCCTTAAGTGGGGAGTTCATCGAAAATTTTAATTGTTCTATAGTTTTATATTTGTACGAGATATTGTTTATTTTGTAGACATTCATTGTGACTGTCTTTTACTTTAATGAAATTTTTTTTAACTTTAATAGTTTTGTATACTAGCATGTCGCCCCTATTTTCACACTATAATGTTGCCTACGTAAATCGTTTTTATCTCAGTGCATTAGAAAAACATCGTGGACTGGGAACTGTAAAAACACATTCAGTCTCAGCTCTCTTCATAAATGTTCGAGAGTTTGGCTACTCTGCTGTATCAGACACGATTCTGCTTCCTGCTGACGTCGCTATGCGTGTAAAATTTTTATATTTGTTGTGCGTAAACAATGCACGTCATCACACTGAAAGAAAGTATTGTTGTAGATACCACATTCCTGTTAAAATAGGCATAGCCGTTCAGTATTGCTGTCGGTATTACGCTGGGAGAGAGTTACAAAGTTGTGCGAGTATTTACAAAAATGAAAGATTACTACAACCAAGTTCTATGTGACTAAATGAACATTCTGACTGTCTTATTTATTCCTGTATAAAACATCCTGACTTAATTAAGCAGCCAGGATGTCCAGACTGACAGATGGCGCTTACTAAAACTAATACTTATTTTCGTAAATTTTGGCGCTTGCAACCTTGTAATCCTCACCCAGCGATTATGTGAATTGTTCACACAACAATTCGTTCTGTAGACGTAACAAACTGTTACACAGAAGAAGCCAAGAGCATCTTTTTTTTTTTTTTTTTGTTACAGAACGTATTGTAACTTCTGCAGAACACACTGTTGTACGAACAATCCGGATAGTACATATAACTAAACAGGACTGTTGTCTGTATGTTAACATAAGTATGGTAATTACAACAGTTTTTTTTTGTGTAGTAATTAAAACTCTTCCGACAAACTTGTTTCTTGTAAGGAAATGTGGCCGTGCTGAGTTCTGTATTCGGAACCTGTTCCTCTGGAGTTGTGAGATGACTTGACACTGGCGTGGTGAAACTTGGTCCGCTAGATGATATCGTGTTTGTCCTGGCCTGGAATTAAGTGAGGGGAGGGGGGAATAGGTCCAGTGAACCTCCCACGAACCCCCCCCCCACCTTCTAAGAGTCCTTACACTACTGAAGTTGTCAGCCCTGGTTTGTTGTGTAATTCCTGGGATTTACAAGCCACCGCAGAGATCCGTGTCTTCACGCACATTCTACGCTCAGGCTCGAAGAAAAACTCTCGAGGCCCACTTATTTCCTCTGGGCCCGAAAAAAAAAATTCGCACCAAGAAGTGTTGTCTGTCAGACTATACAGTTTACGTTACGAGAGAGAGAGAGAGAGAGAGATAGAGATAGAGTTAGAGAAGGGAGGAGGGCGAGAATGATTCATTGCGGTTAAATGTCACTGTTTGCTTGGTCCTCACGTTTTCGATGTTCTTTTTTTTTTTTTTTTTTTTTTTTTTTTTTTTTTTTTTTTTTTTTTTTTTTTTTTTTTTTTTTTTTCGTCATTTGTTTGTTCCTAGTTGTTTGTACCGATGAGAATATTAGCGTGCTATACTAAACCTTCATGATTCGACCACACACAGTTAAATCCAGTCAAACAAGCATTTTCCAATCCTTCAAGACAAAACAAGGAACAGCGTCCTAGAGACTATTTCAACAACAAGTTTCTCGCGAGTTTTCGCTCTTTCTACATATCCCCCCCCCCTCAAACCACAAACACACACAATACATCTTTCCCCAAAACACTTCAGCAGGATATAATTCCACGACCCCGGAAGTTAGGAAACTCACGCCATGTATAGACAATTTTCAGTCAACACATTTTCCTTCATTGCACTGTCATATTAAAGCAAAAATTCTACTTCGCATTTTCAAGTAATACTTTCAACTTAAAACGCAGTTAAAGTTTCCGATGGCATTTATATATGTTGCATGGTCAGCTGGAAATAGACTATAATATATTCAGATTACAGATAATGCAGTATGTCATAAAATTAAGTTTATAATAAAATAATGCAAGTAACAAACTGTAACGAATTGTAATTATTTGTTATTCCAATCGTGTCGCACCCATGACACCACAAAAACAGCGGCGCTTTATTAATTTTTTCTGTAGAAGAATCTGATAAAAATTGGCTGTTTCCGAATTCATATGATTAATCCTCGGATCCCTGAATCCTCGCAGCCATCACAGCAATACATCCTTCGCGATAAGGGTGCATTTGTGTATAAACATATCTTCCGAATTCCCAATTCAAACAAATGACTATCGCAAGGGCGTAAGGATGCTTGCCACGCATCCTTGAGCCAAGGATGTTTGGAAGGGTGCATCTTGAATCCTCGGTAGAATTCGAATACGAATAAAAAATGGCCGCATCCTTCATGATGCACTTTTCAAGGATGCGAGGTTGCGAAGGATCCTTCAAGGCACTATTCGGAAACAGCCATTATTTTCCTATGGAAATCCACACAGGGATATAATTACACACGACATTACACTCCTATGTACTTTCAAGTTACACGCATTTCTTGGAGTTACACGTCAACTGGCAGCACTGTCGATCAGTGCTGCCATGTTGGCGGAGCGGATGTACAGAGGATATATTGCAAGAAACCAGACATTGACCTTGACACTTGCTTGTGTAAACATTCTTGCTCGAAGTCTGTGTCAAGTGATAACATCGCAACTTCGCAATGCTCGTGACCTTTCTGTGTAAGGTCACGTACTGTGGAGGAGATAACTTGTGTGGCGACCCACATTATTACATGTTCTACTCAGACAAGTGAAGATATTTAACTGCTTCATTCCATTGTTATGAAAGTATGCTGCGTTGTGCGTTCGCTTGCGCGAATGTTTCTTACAAAACAGCTACGTATTGGGGAAAACCTGGGTGGTTGGGAAGGGGCAAACCGGGGCAGAAACACAGAACGTAGTATCAATAATTCTAGTGGGAAAGAAATACTTTTTTAATGTTTCTAAACGGTCATTAATGACTCTTTTAACCCAATTTTCAATTTTCGAAAACTTAAAAAACACGCGAACGATTTCGCGTGTAAAACCTAGTGTAAATTAAAATAGCTTTAGCCCACTTTAGGTCCTTCAAGAAATTGTAAAGTTTCTTGCATTTCAGTGTTATTTCAGAAATCTTACGTGGGAGATTCCTTCCTTGAAAGCGTTACATTTAAAATGTGTACCTTGTGAAGTAATCCGTGCCATCAAAGATGGACCAGTTCCAAAGGGTAACAAAACTCAAAATTCCCAGTTTTGAGTGAATTATGTATAGAAAAATTTTCGTTTCGCTGAAAAATCTGTTAATGAACATATTTCGTTGTTGTTAATTAGAAGCAAAATTATAGAGGGTACTACTTAAGGTGTTTAAAATGTTTATAGTCAGCCATTGCTGAAATTATCACACTTTAAAACAATAAATACAATTGATATATCTTTACTAGCAGTAAGAATAAAGTGCCATGATATTAAAACAAATAAATTTACGCGTTGTTTTTATTTTCGACTCAGTAGAGTGCATCTCTATATATGTGTCGGTGAGCCAAACTCAAAAATACAATTTTTTTTTAGTTGTTTTCCTTTTGAACTGGGCCATCTATATGTTCTTCATTTGTCTACAAACTGACTTATGTACAGGATATAATTGTCTGTGTTTGTAGTACACGCACGACGAGTACCGCTATATTTACAAAACTAAATTGGCATGCAGTTTTACTACTGTTTTTAAGAACTTGCCCCACATTTTTTTTACATTTTTTTCGCGACAGTTATTTTTAAAGCCTAAACAAGAACAGAAATAAAATCAGTTTAAAGTTTTCTTTAAAATGGTTCACACCGTAGTGGCTAATTGTTTTCAAGACAGTAAATAATATTGTTTTAATTGTATAAGTAATTAATTTTTTGCTAATTTACTCATTATTCGAGACCATACAACTTCTTTCCTTAAAAAAATGCTTACACAACAAAAAACATTTCAAACTAAACTGCCAAATAGATTTGTAATATCTGCTCTTGTTTATGTTTAAACAAATAACTATCGCAAAAACGGTAGATACAGGCACGGTCGTAGAAGAACAGGTCTGGACACTCGCCTGGATATATGACATCGTTGTTTGTCTGCAGTTCACCAAGTTACCGAGAAGATTGTGTTTTATTGGCGCTGATGTTAGGGCGGTCGGACTAAACTCCGCCCACTTCTTTTCCACTAAGATAAACAATTGATCAAAACGTATTTTTTATCAATTTATGAAATACTTTTTTCGTTCAAAATTTAAGAAAATGCTCCAGCAATCTTTATTTACTTTATAAATTTAACAATGGAAAAAAGTGAGCGGAGTTTGAGTCCGACCGCCCTAACTGAAACGCCAATAAAACATAATATTCTTGGTAACTTGACGAACTACAGCCAAACAACAAGGGGTCAAGCAAAATACATTGTTAGATAGGCGAGTGTCCAGACCTGTTCTTCTACGACCGTGGGTACAGGAGAAACTTCACTGATATGGATTTTGTGATTTCAGGCTCTTATTTTTCTGGACACCGTTTATAATTTGTTTTACTTGACAGTAAGTCATATTACTGACTAGATCTGCGTATGCAGAAGTCCAATAATAAAATATCTACTCAGCAAAACAAAAATATCTCATCGTGTTGTGATGAATAGTCCAGATTTTATACACAGTTGAGTGTTGCAGTGGTTCGCTCGACTTATAGCCTTCCCATAGCCCTTAATTAAGCGGCAACCCTAGACATTTATTTGTAGATAGTGGGTTAATAAAGCCAACGCAGGCTGATATTTCTGCGGTTTACAAATCCGGGTAATAGTTTCGAAATTACAGCAGTTAAAAGAACTTTTAAACTAAAGTAAAAGGTAATAAACAAGTTTTTAAAAAAAAAACGGGCTTAACAGTATAAAATAATTGTTTTTAGCCACATAAATATTTGTTACCCCATACAGATTGTCCTAAAAATTTGTTATTGTGAATGTTTAATTGTTATGAAAATTGTTGTCAGATCTATAACGAAGAAACATGAAGCGCATGCAGTAGCTAATTGATGCTCGAATAATTCACCTAAGTCTCTTAACAATTGCATTGCACGGCAAATGGTATGAATTGTTGTGAGAATTTTTTCAACCACACCTACTAACTACACTGGTTGCTATTTATACGGTATTGTATTTAAAAAAAAAACATTTTTTGAGTGTTAAAGGCCATGCTATTTA
Source organism: Medauroidea extradentata (assembly GCA_003012365.1). Taxonomy (NCBI): domain Eukaryota; kingdom Metazoa; phylum Arthropoda; class Insecta; order Phasmatodea; family Phasmatidae; genus Medauroidea; species Medauroidea extradentata. The sequence continues at coordinate 7,975 of PNEQ01092903.1, forward strand.
GTTTCTACTAATTTTGCGATAATTATTCTTTAAAACTTAAACCAGAGGACATATGAAAAATTTGTCTGGTAGTTTTGTTAAAACTGGGTTTTGCCGTTATAGTTATGAAATTTTCGGATCCGAGTAAAAAGCTAGCTAACCAAAATGTCGGCATTTACATAATTAGCTAAAACCATAGTATTTACAGGCTTGTAAACATTAGCCAACATGGAGAAGACGATTTTAAACAAAACTGTCTGATAGGTTTTTGATATCTAATCTCGTTTAGGCGTAAAAAAATTAATATAGCTAAAAAAAGTGTAAATGAGAGAATATGGCTTACGTTTTAAATTTCTGATAAGAATGCTACAATTTGAAATGCGTGACTGAACAAACAGTAAATAAGTTTAAAAGTCCCGTGTAGAGGAGGACAGACTTGAGACACTACACCACCTTTCATTCAGCAGTTACGTAGTCCCGCGACACAGTAGTCCCAACAAGCAGGCTGGCTTACAAGCGGGTCAAGGTCATGTCGTGTCATCCTGTGACCCCGGGGTTAATTGCTGTGCGGGGGTGACGTGTTCGTGTTTCCCTAATGAGGATGCGTGTGTTTAGCGCCGTGTAACTAGACACTGCGCAGGCGTGCGTGTGTGTGTGTGTCGACACTTCTCTCTTGACTGGGTCATACGGTCATACCTCGTTCTGGCCCAGGTATATGCGTCACTTGCGTCGAGTATCGTCTTTCATCCATATTATTAGTATTATTACAATTACTATATAAGAATGGTTTCTTAAGGGGCCCGCCTCGTGGTACATGTGTTTGTGTGAGTGAGGTATGGTGCTAAGGGCGACGTCGTATGGGCCATACAACGGTGCGACGCCTCTACGCTTAAGGCGCGCAGTCTTCGCGAAAAAAAAAAATCCTATGGGACTTTAAGTGGTGACCCTATTGTTTTATTTACGAAATCATTTTACTAAAGTCCAATGCACTACCCTTAAGTGGTTTCACATGTATTCGGCTAGTATATTTTCCGCTATAGCAGACTGAAAACCCCGTTTTAACCCATTTTGACGTGCCCTAAAACGGGATTTCTAATACGTGTGTTGTCTTGAAAGTACTTAAGGGCAGTCGTCTGAAGTGTGTGTTCTTTTCGTAGAGAAACGGCGTGAACACACGTGTATTAGTTTCTGTGTAAAACGTTTCCTTGAAACACGCTGCAGTGTGATTTTATGGCAACGAGGCGGGCCCCTTAAGAGGGGCTGTTAGACAGTTTTATTGTATTTTCAGTTTTTCAACCATAACATTTATTCAGAATGTATAGTCAAAATATTCTCTTCGACAAAGCATACTGTTTGACATAAACAATAATGGAATCTTTCATTAATTTGTCATGCGGAATCATTGCAAGAAAATTATTAGCTAACTTTCAAGAATCCTCTTGAAATGATTCTGCATAATATATTAATGAAATGTTCCGTTATTATTTACGTCAAATCAGTTTACCAATAATATATTCTATGCTTTGTCGAAGAAACCATTTTGATAATACAATTTGAATTAACGGTAAGGCTAAAAAACCGGAAAAACAATGAAAATGTCTAACATTCCCGTTAAGGCGGCCGCCTACCTCACTCTTCAAATGCGTTGCAGTTTGTTCGTGAACAGGTTTGTCTACGAAACTGTTCCACGTGTGTCCGTTGTGCCAACGTACGAAAAGAAAACACTCTTCAAAAAAATTAGGTCGCAACCTCATTTTTAGATACTATGCTCATTAAAAACACTGTTTCTAAGCCCTCCAACATGACTAAAAAACGGCATTTTCAGACTTCCGTACTTCATAATGTAGTAACCGAATGTATGTCACCGTTTAGTGTCCCGTAGTAAAGACGGTTCGGCGGGAAGATTGCAGACTAGTTCAGAGGGCGTGGTACATAATTCAACGCTAAAAGTATTACTCTATAACTGTATGTTTCTTGAAGCCAATTTGCGAAAATTAAACAATAGAAATCCCAGACAATAGTTTTAGCCAACGTTTTAAACAAAATTGTTCCCAGTGTTACGAACTTCTGCGGCACAATCTCTGAAGCCGGAACCTCGTGCATTTAACTGCGGCGCAAGAGATCACGCGTAACGAATTAGAAACTCTGGATAAATATTTACTCATATAGTTGGCAAATACTGTTATCTAGGATTGTCGTTGAGTATTTAATCCATATTGGCTTCGTAAAAAGCGTAGGAATCAATTTATGTTTTCAGGGTTTATTTATCTAACACGCGCTCTTCAGAGCTTGGATCATTATGTCTCCGTTGTTTCTGAGCCTCGTAACACGCAGGTGAGGATAACTACTAGACGGTAACGTTAATGAAGTCGTCGCGTGAACGCCAACTAGCCTCGCCCATGTCACATATATTCAGTACTACACGGAGAACTGCGCCATCATTAATTACCTGTGCTGTTATGTAATAGTGTCGCCGTGACAGTGAGGTATAGCAGTGACGTCAGCACGCTCGCATGACCTTCAACGTGGACGTGATGGATGTCTGCTGCACGTCTGTAGTCGTGTTTGTCTTTGTTGACGTCTTAGAGCAGCTTCGTTATACCAACATTGTTCCACGTAATGTCCTACCTGCGTGCAACACTCTAGCAAACCTAACTTGCGTATACACTTGGGACCACGGTCGTAGAAGAACAGGTCTGTACACTCGCCTGGAAACTTGACCCCCTTGTTGTTTGGCTGTAGTTCACCAAGTTACCGACAATGCTCTACCTCTTTGGCGCTGTAGTCAGGGCGGTCGGCTCAAACTCCGCCCACTTCCCTCCCACTAAGATAAACAATTCATCAAAACGTATTTTTTTTTTATCAATTTATGAAATACTTCCTTCGCTCACAATTTAAATCATGGATCCAGCAATCTTTATTTACTTTATAATAGTAACAATGGGGAAAAGTGGGCGGAGTTTGAGCCCGACCGCCCTGACTGCAGCGCCAAAGATGCACTATTGTGCGGTATTTTGGTGAACTACAGCCAAGCAAAATACATTGTTAGATAGACGAGTGTCCAGACCTGCTCTTCTACGACCGTGCGTGGGACTATGCACACGACGTTGTAGCTTGTAACATCACTTCCTTTTATACCAAACTGTTACACTTAATTTTTTTTTGTGAATACATTCCTTCATCAGTTTGTTTGAGTACCTCATGTTCACATCTACAGTCCTGCTTCATGGTCAGTGCTTGGCTTTTTTACTATTACGTGCATAATTGTTTATACGTTTGCGGCACGTAAACAGGAAAGGCGATAAGTCGAATGTAACACGCCCACCTCATCGCCTCCGGCGCGAAGAACTAAACTAGCTGCCGTGTTTTCATAGAAAGTGTTTCTCAACGGGACTTCAAGCAACGACACTGTTGTTTCATTTGTGTACAGTATGAGGTAAAGTCCAACGCAGATTTCTGTGGTTTTGTTGGGAGCACGTCGTTTTGCCTAAACGAGATTTTCTGCCTTCGTTTTGCCTAAAGTCATTTTGCCTAAAAGTCGTTTTGCCTAAAGTCATGATGCCTAAAATCGTTGTGCCTAAACTCATTTTGCATAAACTCGTTTTGCCTAAAGTCGTTTTGCCTAAAGTCGTTTCGCCTAAACTTTAGGCAAAACGATTTTAGGCAAAACGACGTATACTAGTTTTGTTTTACGGTTACGGTTGATATTTTCTCAGCTACAGCAACGTGAAAATGTAATTTTTGTTGTTTTTAGGAGCTTGGCAGCCATGCTTTTAATTAGCGGATGGCATTTTTAATACTATAGGGACACCGTTTGAAGTGAAGTGTCGCATTTTCGTAGATAAACGGATTGGAAACATTTTTTGTTACTTACACAAGATAGTTTCCGTACCACTCTACATCACTTCTCACACGCCAGGTCCACTAACTCGTAACGTTTTACTGCAAAACACAGGCGTATGGTATCGCAGTAACCTCATTATATGATTGCTACAATTGAACGTCTTTCCATAAAGATACGCTACCAGAACAGTGAAGCAAAACTGCAGAGGTGCATTTCGCGAATATCAGGACTCCATACTTATTATTTTTAATGTAAAGGATACATTTAACACTACGCTTCAACATTTAAAGAAGTCAGGAAGTTTATAGGCAAAACTACGGTCTGTTTAGGCTGCTGTAACTCAAATAATACCACCCGGGATCGTAACATACAAAGCTGTAAGTTCGTATTGGCCTTCGCTTCATACTCACTCTAAATATAGTTTGTACATTTGTCACAGTGCGTATAGAAGCGCTAAGGAAGTAGGTAATGGTAGAATTGTTTTCCAGACATCCATGGTAGCAATCCTAAACTTCTTTATATAACAGTCAAATGTATACTGAAGTTACCAGACTTGTATTGTAACAAGTGTAAAATGTTACACGTTTACAAGGCGAAAGTACGACAAGTGTACCATACTCCGGTTAGGTTAATTTCTTCCAAAACATTTTAGGAATTTATTTATGCAGTGCTGTTTACAAATAAAACTGTAGGCTCTCCGATTAAGTCCCACACGAAAAAGTCTCCTACGAAAACACTGCCAGCAATTTTAGAGTTACGTACGTAAAGGCGGTTGTAGTATTGACGCCTCGTACCAGTGTCGACCGTATTGCCTCTAGCAATAACACAAGTGTCACGTGACGTTCCTGTGAAATAATATTGATGTGTGTTTGTAGCAACTTCTGTGAGTTAATTCTCTTCTTTGTCAATGTGCTTTTAAATATTGTGTCAAGATTAATTATTTACACAAACAATCAACTTATCAATTACGCTTATATACCTAGTACTTTTGTAGGTATCCCAATTCTCTTCTTAACATCAGTCACCAGCAATTTTTTGTTGCGTGTTACAGAAATATTCAAAATACATTTAAGTATTGAGAACAGAAAATGTTTAATCAAAAATAAGTATTAAGAAATTTGAATTTGTGTGCATATTCGATGTGTGCGCACATTTGTGTATGTCTGTAAAAACTGATGTTTTAAAGAATTTTTCTCATTTCATTCTTTCAAATTCTTCTAAACAGACACAGATATTCCTTTTTTTTTAATTCACTTAAAATTTTAAATAAAAATGCCTTTCTTACAACTTGATTACTCAAAGTACAACTGCCAACCCGCTAGGAAAAAAATGTGTCACCTGATAGTACAACAACAAATATTATGTAAGACACCGTCATATTTCAATTATCTCGTTCCGTCGTTTAGTACGCGTCATTTGACAGCACTGTATCAAGCCACGGGAAAATATAAATGTTGGATGGCTAAGCTACTGCTACGCTGGTCAAAGGTCAGTGCTCATTCATCTGGCGTTGAACAACAAGGTGAAGGTCATTGCGACAACCAAGAACTCGTTTAGCGTTTGAGAAACACGCTTCGTTCATGGCCTGTGTGCGTGTGTTCCTGTTAGAACTTTCCGTTAGTTTTAGACAATCACGTGAACCGTTGATGTCTTTGTTATGGAAGAAAACGTTCCCGTTTCATTGTTTCGTTGATATTTATAATTATGTTCTTATAATCATATCAGTACTCGACCACGACAACTAGTCCTCCCGTGAGGGGAAGAAGCGTGACGCTATGTAGTATATAGACACTTCATAGGGAGAGGAAATCAGGGGGTGGCCATGCCGTATCCATGGAGGTATTAGTCTATGGAGTGGAAGCCTTTGAGCAAATTTGAAGCCAGCCAACAGACGACGTTTAAAGACAAGGATAGAGCTAGTGGTGGCAAAAACATGTAAACATAGCATTGAGCTGAATGAAAATGTTTTAGTTTTTTGTTAACTACACATTATGGTGCAAGTTTGTGCAGCTCTTGGCCTTACGAACATATTCGATCGTTTCGGAGGATTATCTTTGTATAGGTAATATATTTTATGTAAATTCATCAAGTTTATAAAGTACATACACACAGCGAGAGCTAATTCTTTTTTTTTTTATATTTCTGAAGTAATTGTAAACTGTTGTGTACGATTCAAATAGAGAATTTACGCGAATTTTTGTAAAAATAATTACATAATTACGTTGCTTTCTGGCTTCTGCTATTGTTTTGCCACCCAAAATATGGCGACTCATGAAAAATAACGTCCTGCGCATGCGCAGTTCGAAAATGATCGGCCTCACACGATTACCATTGAAATGTACGTAACATTGAAATGTACGGCAGATGCCATTCCATAGACTAATACCTCCATGGCCGTATACTGCACAGGCAAACACTTGAAGTCAGTGTATTTTTGCTCTATGAACCACTGTACACATGGTCACTGTAGCCAATAAACATTGTTTTCGCCATAAGAGACAATGTATGTTACACGAATTTTGAAGAGCAATAAGGTAAAAATTATTTATCGAGTGACAAATAAGTCGTGTTTATCTTTAGTCTACGTTGCTTGAAAAACAAAATTATGCAATAAAATATGAATTTAACAACATAACTGCCTTTTGAAACATATTTCTGTGAGTACCGACATCGCCTACTGTTTGTGCATGGAAACCATTGTTGAGCTAACTTAATACAGTTATGCTAGTTTCTGCTATTTATTTAACATTTTGTGTGCAAATTTGTTTGTTTTATTGCTATTAACAAGTTGTTGCACATCGTCAGTGACCATGCGTAAACAATATATGTGGAGGTTAGTTCGCTAGGTTTACCTACATAAACAATTATTTAACCACATAATTTACACTGTGAAAATATGAAACATGGCCATTTACTCATGAAATGTAACCGTAGCAGACGTATTTCACGTACCTGTCTCTATTTACACCCGAACGCAACGCACGTAACCGTTTTCATTCAGATCTGTTTATTTTACAATATCAATACCATTCGAGGCGCTTACGAAAACCTTACTCGATCTACTCGATGCTGTGTGTTGGTCAGCAATAACGGATGCTCACACAAAACTGGCATATATATGTCGACTTCAAGGAAGTCCCAACATGTCATCTCCTGTATATTCCTACCTCCATGGGGTAAATGTACTGCACCTGACATGAGTTCATGGCACACGGCCAGTGGAGACGTAGCGCAGTGAAAACCGAGCCGGTTGCCTGTGCCACAGTATTATGGCCAGTGCTGCGGTGCGCCACACCAGTCGCGCGTGGTGGTCAAGGAAACGCAGCGGTAGTTCGCTTTTCTCCCGCGGGACTAGTTGTCGTGGTCGAGTACTAATCAATTTAGTCAATAAATGTTAAGACTTTTATAAAGTAACTAGCTGCCTGGCCGCGGTTTTTTTCCACGTGGGATATACGAAGGAAAAACTGTAGGAGATGTTGGGGACGTGGTGAAAAAAACACTTTCACGTGTTTCACATACAAGCATAACAATACCTCACCAGGTGTGTGAGATGTCAAGGATATCGGGAAAATCCGTTTTAAAACTTTGTGGGTGGTTGCATACGCCGCAAGGAGATGTCGCTCTTAAATTTTCATACTTCTAATAGAACATTAACTCTTCTGCCAGCTGCCAATAATATGCGCGAATATACTATCACAGTAGTTCCCCTTCGCCATGCCTTGTAGGCTTACGGGATTCGAACCCAAAACCTCTAAGTGTTTTAAATAACTACGCCACCGTAAGTTTTAAATGTTGAAAAATCCCTGCTTAGTGGATGCCTACGGTGTAAGAGGAAACCACGCTTTAAATGTCATATCTCTAGGTATCTAGCTTGGGCTGTGCTTTCGTGAGTGAGTGAGTGAGGTAGTGAGTGAGGTAGTGAGTGGGACACCTCATTTTATATACAGGATGTATCAGTACAGCGGCTACAAACTTTCAGGAGAGATAGAGTACATCCAGACGATGGGAAATATAGCAATGCATGTTTGGAAACACTTTCCTGGCGATGTAGTGAAGATACTAAACGTAAGATAGGAAGGACAGGAACAATAGGAGAAAACATGTTTATTATTTTTAATACAGCAAAAACCTGAGACAAAAAAACATAAAGAGACATCGATCGTCATCACCAGCATCCTAGCTGTATTAGGAGTAATAAACATGTTTTCTCCTCTTGTTCATATCCTTTCTTTCTTGTGTTTTGTGACGTCACTACAGCGCCAGGAAAGTGTTTCCAACCATGCATTGCTATATTTCCCATCGACTGGGTGTACTCTATGAGTCAGTATTATAAACCTCTTTCGAATGACAATTGACTGCTATCCCCATAGAGAAAGTATTGGTGAGCAGTTGGTTGCCATTCGAAAGAGGTCTGTAGATACGTGGAAGTTTGTAAGTTTGTAACCCCTGTACTAATACATCCTGTATAGAAAAAGTGAACGTGGTTTCTTCTCAGTCATTTTAGTAAAGGTATATTTTTGATCGCACACAATCAGTTAGACACACTTCATTGACTGACAGTGGACCTGTAATAAACGTTGTATAGTAGAGTGGGCGTGTCAGACGAAGTGTGTACCAATATAACGACGGTAAATATAAATACAGAGGCCAGTGTTAGTTAATTGACGACCTTATATTGGTTCAACTCATCCGGCCAAGTGGTCGAACCTCTCGCTCCTCACCAAGGCGATCCGGGTTAGATTTAAGGCGGAACAGTCGTGGATAGAGCGTTGTGCGGGACGTCGTCGTTGGCCTGTGGGTCTTCTTCCGTTTTCCCCTTCCCTTCATTATTGCGCTGCCGATATTCTATCCATCACGCCGTCACTGCTCTGAACCTCGTTAAAATGACCGCTTTGGCTGCCGTATTTTGCACGTTCAAGGCCTAGAAGTGCGGAAGCTATAAGGATGACATTGCACGCACATCTCGCCTCACCCTAGCCCCTAGACACAAGCCACCCACAGAACTGGCGTGTAGTCTTCTTGCCAACTCGTTCAGTGGGGAAGCTACGTAATATTATAGAGAAAGGTATATTGCACATGCCTTTACCTTTTAATATATTGTGCACCTAAGTTTTCATACCTAAAAGTACATGTCTTTGAATGTTTCTTGCAGTGGGACAGAATAACGTACTCTACTATTGTGAATATACGCCATTGCAATATTTTTTGTCGTCCAAGAAATCTTAGAATGAAACTAAGAAAAAACAAACGAAAAAATAAACAGACAAGCGTATTATTTGTTAAATATTTGTTGTTGACTAATTCATTATGGTATCTTTCATAGCCTATTATGTTGTTTTGGTTTATGGGTGTGCTGACTACAGCCAAAGTAGGTTTCTCTCGCTCTTTTTTTTCGTTTGTTTGGACGCACGTTTACTGGTCTTTGAGAGGAAAAAAACCTAACCCCGAGTACTCTGCGCGCAGTTCGAGCGCCAGCCAGGCGGTCGCCTTAAAGTCTCTCCATCCACTCGATCAGTCAAATTGTTAAGTTGGTACTAGGACCTAGGAATGTTCTCCGCCAAGAAGTAGAACGAAGCGCCGCGTGGTAATGTTGACCCGGGAATTAAGTGCGTGGACAAAATGACAATAAGTAAATAAAAAAGACGCGTATTCTTCTTAACGTGACGTCGTTGATAAGTTGCCCTTACCTTATTAGGGCGGCCGCCCTCTCTGCGTGAAAAGTGGGTCTGCCGGCGACGATGAATGTGGGTCGTCCGCGTTCCCACCTACACTGTCAAAAAATAACGTCTCTTACTCGTGAACTGTGTTCACAGAGGCCATCGATATGGACTCGGTATGCTGTAAAAATAATGTGTAAATTTACCATACCTTCACTTCCTAAAATATTTAGGAAGTAATTAACGTAAACGCAGTATGGGACAATTACCATACTTCCGCCTTGTAAATATGCAAACTATTACACTTGTTACAATACAATTCTGGTAACTTTAGTATACATTTGACTGTTTTATAAAAAGTTTAGTAGGGCTACCATGGGTGTCTTGGAAACTATTCTACCATACCTACTTTCTTAGCACTCCTATACGCACGTCTGGTAAATTTACAGACTATTTTTAGAGTGTATACATAGCAGTGCCCTATACAGCAAGTACTATATTCCACGTCTGAGGTACGAAAACAGGCAAAGGATAAGATCTAGACCATGGAGGTATTAGTCTATGGAGTGGAAGCCTTTGAGCAAGTTTGAAGCCGGCCAACAGACGACGTTTAAAGACAAGGATAGAGCTAGTGGTGGCAAAAACATGTAAACATAGTACTGAGCTGAATGAAAATGTTTTAGTTTTTTTTAACTACACATTATGGTGAAAGTTTGTGCAGCTCTTGGCCTTACAAACAGATTAGATCGTTGCAGAGGATTATCTTTGCACAGGTAAGAAACTTTTATTTAAATTCATGAAGTTTATAAAGTACATACAGCGAGAGCTAATTCGTTTTTTTATATTTCTGAAGCAACTGTTAACTGTTGTGTACCATTCAATTAGAGAATTTGCGTGAATTTTTGTAAAAATATTACATAATTACATTGCCTTCTGCTATTGTTTTGCCACCCAAAATATGGCGACTCATGAAAAATAACGTCCTGCGCATGCGCAGTTGGAAAATGTTCGAAAATGATCGGCTTCACACGATTACCATTTAAATGTACGGCAGATGCCACTCCATAGACTAGTACCTCCATGGTGTAGACTGGTTATTTGCGTCAACAACCGTGTCGGCTCTATACACGAGGCTCCATAACTGCATGCAGTATTTTGGTCGTCATATTTGTCTATGGAATCTCAAGCAGTGGCCATACTTTTTTATTTACGGAAATAGCGTAGTAAAGTCCAGCGTGTGCTTCCTGTGTTTGTTTTATGATTCCGGTTTGTATTTTTTTACGTGACAGGAGTCTAAAAAAAGTCGTTTTTAGCCGTTTTGAGGTGCCCAGAAATCGTGTTTATATGCACGATATCTAGAAAACAAAAATACAGAAGCATAGTTTTAAATGTGTTTTCTTTTCATAGATAAGGATATCAAACGCAGGTTTAGTAGTATCTCTTATAAAAACTTTCTCCTTACACGCTACGCTAGCGCTCGTGCGACAGCTATACAGGGCTCTTAAGATAGTCGGTATAGTAAAATTGTTTCTCATACAGAATTTTTCGTTAGGTTAGGCTAGTTTAGCTTAAGTTTTTAGTTTTTCGTTACGTTAGGATAACCTTACATATCGGAAAACGGAAAACTTCAAGTAATCTAACCCAACGAAAAACGGACATTTTCAAAGTAAGTAAAGCACAGTTTCCTTTACGTACCATTATTTCAAACGTCTATAGAAACATTTTAAATTGTAAACTATGCATATGAAATCAATACTTTGACCGATATACGCGTGCATATTCTTAATATTTAACCGTACATCTGTTACATTGCTGGGTAAGTAGTAAGTGATGATTAGAATGCAAGTACTTCTTGACTCGCTGTACAGCCACTCCTTTTATTGTCACAATAATTTAATCCTGTGAATTTAGTGACACATTAAAGGAACTTAAAAAGTCGGTAATTTTTCCTATTGTCTTATTGTTGGTTGTTATTGGGTTTTAGCTGAGTCAGTGTTTCCACGCGCGTTCTGCGGTGCAGCAGATGTTACCTACTGAGACCTGGTTGGGTTTGTTGTTGTATACCGCGGTACAATGTGTAAAGAATCTAAAATAATTCATAGATACTGACTGTCCCAATCTAAAATAATTCATAGATACTGACTGTCCCACGTTATTATGTGGAAACACACACACACACTTTGGTAAAACATTTGTAAGATCTTAGTTTTTGAGGAAAATTACACGTGAGTTTTGTAAACAGATGTCACAAACTTGTGGTCTCGCTTTACGCCATACAAACAGACTGCTCCCAACTGTTTGGAGTTTCATGATTCCTATTCAGTCGTACGCATACTGTGGTTTTTGAAATTGTTATTAATTTTTTTTTTACTCGGGAACTAAGAGTTTAAAATCAAAACAATTTTTATAAAAAAAATAATTTTATAGTTTTAACCATAAAGTCACACCGTAACGTATGTAAATGCGCATTTCCCTGACAGTATGTAAAGAGAAAATGACAGATATTGATGCTGACATGTTACTGTGCGAAAACTTGAGTATTAACAGAAAAATCAAGGGAAATTACATTATAGGGGGAAGTATCGATTGTAGGACACAAGACCGTTACCTCCACTGTCACTTTTGTGCTGTGTCATGACACACCTTTGACGCAGGGGCACAACTTTAACTCCCAAGAGGAAGGGGGAAGGGGCAAACCCAAAAATTACCGCTATAATTTTCTTCCTGGATAATAGAGTTTTGCTTTCATAAAAATACATTAAATTACGTATATTACTAAAATTAAAAAAATCTTGTAAAATTATTGTATGCAGACACGTAGACTGGGGATTACGTGTACTACCAGGTTGCCCGGCTAGAAGACAATGAACACTCGAGTGTGGCCAGTGCTTGTATAGGACTGATAAGTCTAGGCTGCGGCCAGATGAATACGTGAGAAACTCGTGATTTTAATTTCAGGTAGGAACAGGAAAATTTTGCTAATTAAATGATTTACATACTAGAATCTATTGTTCTATATACACCGAAGCCCGTCTATTCGTTTGTTGTCTGTTATTCCAGTGAATAGCAGTTAATGTACAAATGGTTGGGCCTTGAGTATATTATGTATAGTAAAGTTGATTGTAACATGCAGGTCATTGAAGTCGCGAAATTTCCCTATTTATAATTTTAGGTAATGCCAACAACGTGAATGGTATCCGGTAAAAATATAAGAAACGCAATATTTTGTTGAAAAAAAAAAAATATATAACTTCAAATATGTACCGTACAAATGTCAAAAGAGCAGCACCAAGAGATTAAACTGATAATAGTTATCTTATCGTCTACTAGGCCCATTCTGTTTCTCTCTGGTTTTGTCAGAATGGTTAGACCACGCCAGCGTTGCATGTATAGTCCCGTATACTAAGTTGTAGGCTAATAATGTTTTATAATTCTATGCGTACGTACCGGAAGTTTTCGCGAGAAGAATTTTGCCCCAGTTTGTTTCAGTGACTACGAGCACATCTCTAGTTCTGCTTCATAATCAGTGTTTGGACGTCTTAGGTTTGACGTGTCTTGAGGTTTTACTGGCAAATCACAGTCTTGTGAAGTTCTGGTAACGTTATGAGAGACATTACTTCACAAAGACAAGCTGCCAATAACCATGAAGCCAAGCTGCAGATGTGCACGCAAGTCACTGAAACAAAATGGGGCAAAATCCTTTTCGCAAAATTTAGGGCTCTCTAACAATAAGGCAATAAAACCAAATTGTGTAGACATATTTTCTCCACAAGCTCTTCTCTATAGTGATAACATTCAGAAAGTGAATGGAAAATGGCTTTCGTACTATGCCTTGAAGTTAAGGCCTTGTTACGGAGTTTTGCAGTAATTTCGAAAATATTTTTTATTGCTACCTAATAATCATATCAAAATTTCTCTGCACAGTTTTTGACACTTATGTGTCGTAATTTGTAGCTGAATTTTTTTGTATAATTATACTGAACGGTTTTTTTAGATTTCATTACCCAAAGTACCACGTTTTTCGTCGTGAAAATAAGCAAAAATGATGGAAATTATTTTTTTTTTGCTGGCGAATGGTACATTATTAAAAAAAATGCGTTCACAGTACTATGCATCGTGTGATTGCACATTGACTCAAATTTTTTCAAAACTTTTGGTAAAAAAATATTTATGAGTTATTGGCACCAGTCTGAAAAAAACTCGGGAACAAGCCCTTAATACATACAGCGGAACTAATGCTGCCGTGGAAATCGACTTTAAAATCACATTCCTGTTAGTAAAATAAAAAAAAAATCGTTTATTGCTGATATGTTGTTCCGGTTAAGCTGCGTAGCATGATTTACTTATCGGTAGAGAAGATGTTATATCGGGGAAATGTTTTGTGACAACATACCCTTGAAAACACTATAGTTTCTTGCAACGTGTGTGATTGGGTGATATACGTCTGACACGACGTAGCTGTCTGCAGACCAACAATAGGCATCAAATATTACAATAGCGGGATTCTTATTGGCTCAGTCAAATAGGGTAACAGCTCCACGTACAAGCGAAAGCCAGTCATCTTCTGGTAAGCTGAACGTGTGTTGAAACCCAGCAAACCGTCAAGTTTTCCCGCTATAAATCATCTTCTCTAGTTATTGGTTTATAAAGAACAATTCTACACAATAGTTTTTGACAAGTTCCTGCTAAGAAATGTTTCTTGAGTAACGTATATCTGACGAACATTCTCTCTGACGTCGATATATCTTTCATGTAATTCCGGCGTAAGAGATCACACTTAACAATTGCATCATTTTAGGTAAACATTTACTCACAACGCAGGCCAATTTCATTATAGGTAGTTCGGTATAAAGTGAGTACTAAAATTTTTGTCCTTGAAAAATATCTCTACCTGTTACTGCATATAATATACGTTAACTCTAGTTGCCTTACTGCATGTATGGTTGGTAGCGATATTACGCAATATAGTTCCATTAATTTTCCTATTTAATACAACCACACTAGAAAAAAACAATCGAAATCGACATACTATTTGTATTTTGTATAAGAAATATTTGTTTTATCAAACTGTACCTATTCATAATGGTTGCACAATTTATGTTACACACGCAAACATCAAGTGACGTGTCCAGAGAGGTTAGGCATTTCCCTTAGTCATTTCGTGCGGGAAAATACGAATTGGCTGAAAATAGAACTTGAGTAGGGTTTATTTAGTGCTCAATCTATTCCGAACTGGCGAAATCTACGATTGTTGTTTTGTAGTTGTTGTATGCTGACTTTCAAACACGTGTGGAGTTCAGTTGGTGTTTTAAACGTTTGTTTATCTTCGACGCACTCTTAAGGGGCCTGCCTACCTGCCCTTCAAATGCGTTGCAGAGAGTTACGATTATTCTCTTTTTGACGAAACTATTTGACGCACATTATAACTTTGTATCTACGAAAAGAACACGCACTTCAAACTATGCCACTATAGTTTTAAAAATTAGGCACTTTTATTGAAAAACATTGTTTTCTGGTCCCTCAAAACGGCCAAAAATGGCTTTTTCAGGCTGCCGTATCTGGAAAATTAACAATCGGACTCAAAAACCTACAGTATAGAATTAAGCGTTATACTTTGAACTACGCCGCCCATAAATGAAACTATGCGGTCGCCTCTTAACGTCGCATAGGAAAAATTATAATAGTACAGGCAGTTCGGAATAAAGTGAGCACTCAAAAAAGCCCTGCTAAAGTTCTATTGTCAGCTAATTTGTATATTTCCGCGCGTAACGGTTAAAGACGGGAAATATCTAACCTCTCTGGACACGTCACTCGATGTTTGCTCGTGTGAGATAATTTGTAAAGTCAGCAGGAATCTATACAGTTTGATTCAAAAAGTTTATTACTTAAGTAAAATACAGTTATGTCGATTTCGGCTGATTTTGTTTCAGAATGGTTGTATTTGAATAGGAAAGTACACGGAACTATATTACGTAATTTCGCCGCCAACCGCACAATCAGTAAGGCAACTAGAGTTAATGGTGCACTGTAAGCAGTAACGGCTAGTGATATTTTTCAAAGGTTAAATTGTTAGTGTTCACTTAATCCCTAACGAACTATCAAGTACTGCAGCCTATCTCGAGCTGGAAGCTTGTTCTGCCCAGGTGACGCTGGTGACTTGTAGTGAGCGTGTGTAGACTGTAGTAGTAGATGTGTGGAGGAAGGTATGCGGCGGTATGTGGTATATGTGCTCATGTTCGCGGTGTACAGAGAGCAGGTAGATATCGCGATGTGTTTGTTCCTGCAGCTAGAGTCAATATGTACGCAGCTAGTCACGTGGTTCTCCGCTCTCTGGCACGTCCTCCGCGACCTCGGGCACAGAACATACCACTCTACAGAAGACACGAGCCATTCTGGTGTGCCATACGTCCAATCATTTAACATACTAGCTACACACGCTTCTGAAAAACTATTTTGGAACTAATCTTACTTGTGTCTTTTCATTCCTACAGTAAATTCCAGAACCGAAACAAAAAAAATTACAGGTATTTAGAATATACTTTTTTTTATGAGAATAACTTGACAGGAAATCTTGGCAAGCGGTTTATGGCTAGAAAAGTTGACAGTTTGTTAGGTTCCAAAACGAGAATTATGGTACGCCGATACTGATAGTTTGTTATTTATCTGTAACTATTTCAACCGTATCCAGCAATACTCTTCCAATTATGTGAGGCATATGATGCTAGGAGCGCTTTGGAGACACTACTTTGGCAGTAAAAAAGTCTACTTTTTAACTCTCTCTAAATATAAACAATATTATGTTCAAGTATAAAATAGAATATTTTATTGTTGCTAAGAAATTCGCAAGCTCTAAGGCTTTATTTAAGGCCACAGGCATGCACTGTACCATCTCGTACAACAGTGTTGCCAGCTCCTCGCAGATATGTCCGTGCAAAAACTGCGCTTGAACCGTGTTTTTACTTTCAAGACCGTACTAAGTCGTTTTTGTACTAAGTGACATTGATATTTCTGTTGCTGCTTGCTTCTCGTGACATTTCGTACTCATGTAGTTAATTTGGGCAGAAACAAGACCTATGTTCACCAACAAAGAATTGAAAAACTGATGTATTTATTTCTACCAGACCTGGCCTTGGTAACTCGCAGATAGAGCCAAAATATGAATAAACTGGAAATAAAAAAGAATGATTAGAATATTTCAACTAGGTATAACTTACACGACCCAACAGCTGTGCTTGTATAAAATTAAAACGTACTCATATTCTTTGCCTTTAAAATCGTAAAGCTTTGTATTTTATTCAACGTAAGCGGAACATTGAAGCTAAAGAGGACCGGTGTTAAATCGTTTGCTAGAAAATAACTTCAAGCAATATTGGAGAAAATTGCGAAATTATTTTAGAACACGTTAAAAACCAAATTCATCAGTGTTTCTACTACGATTGCAATTGGACCGCGTTTACCTAGACACTTGCTAGATAACTTTGAGTTATTAACAAATATGATATATGAACCCCTTCCTAACTGGTGTGGGATGTAACTGGCTGCTCACAGAGATAATTCAACTGATGCTATATAGTTAGTGACAGGAATAATTCCCTGGTCCACTGACTTCTAGGCTAGCCTGCAAGAATATATGTGAACTGAAGCAGATATTAGTTCCTCATTGGCTGCTGGCTGACACAGTGAATGGGTCTGCATTTAGTTGCTTCTTTATTATTGGCACACGTCGTGTTGGGAGGGTTGGGTTAAATGAGTCAAGGACCAACTGCGAAAGTGACACTATCTCATAGTTGTTTGAATTCTAGCCTGTACCCAAAGTAAAACGCGAATTTTCCAGGTCCCTACAAATAAGAAAAAAGCCAGTTATAAATGTTGTATAAATTTCCAGTTGTTTGAGTTCTAGCTTGTCTCCAAAACTAAATGCGGATTATTCGGCTCTATATATATAATGTATAAAGCAGTGAAGTCTAGTCTGCAGGTTACCAAACTCACTATATTTTCCTGTCCGTAGTCATTATGAATGCAGTTTTTATATCTGCAGTAGGGTGCTTATTTCTACAATCACTTTATGAAAATAATTTTGTAGCAACTTGTTTCAATGGCATATGTGCACATCTGCATCTTTGCTACACTCTAAAAAATAGTTTGTAAATTTACCATACGTGCATATAGGAGCGCTAAGAAAGTAGGTATGGTAGAATAGTTTCCCAGACATTCATGGTAACACTCCTAAACCTAATCATAAAACAGTCAAATGCATACTAAAGTTACCAGACTTTGTATTGTAACATTTGTAAACGTTTGCATATTTGCAAGGCGGAAGTATGGTAACTGTCCCATACTGTGTCTGGGATAAGAACTTCCTAAATATCTGAGGAAGTTTTTTACAGTGTACGTAGTTATTGGCTGCGTACCTTTGTGGAAATGTATCTGTCAGTTGACGGCGCCAACCAGAATAAGTCTCCTGCGACCAACGTGCCTGTGATTTGCCTGTAGAACTCCCAAGTCACTGAGTAGTTGTATGATAATATGACAGGATCGTAAGGCGACACATAATTATCGCACATGTACGGACAAGACCTGACGGTTGGTAGCGCTGACAGAGGCGCGGATGTGCGGTAGGCGTGGACGACGGCACATGTCTCTAGTTGGGTAACACGCAGTGCGTCGTGTGCCGACACGCAACGACGCTATTGTGTCTGTCGGTCGTCACGCAGCCTTATTTACAACACTACACGCTGCTAGGCCCTATCAGCTGTTGAGTCTGTGTGGCATCTTCAGCGTAAGAGGACTGTACTAGGTGTATGAACGGCGTTGTAGAGTGATATGCGAAACTGTTCAACTTGTTTGTTCTCATTTTTGGTGCCCCCCCCCCAACCCCTTCTGGCTTACTTCAGTTGGTAAAGGAGTGGTAACATCCCCTCTCCTCCCTCCTGTTGGCACGGCCTTGAAAGTATGGTTTTATCAATGCTTCTGAAATTTCAAAAATGCAGTATGCTTATAAAAAACATGATTTTTTAGCTCCTTTACAATTTTTTTCCTAGAAAACTGTCGGCCTAGAGAAAATATCCTAATTGTTCACTTTTTGTTTATGTACGTGTTGGTTTACCCAACTCTTGCTTCTTTTATCTTGGTTTTCTGAGACTACATATCATTGCAGTGGAGTGCGGCATGTTTACAATGTTCCTCTTAGCTGTAATTGTCTACGTATTGTAAGATTCTTCAAAGACAGAACCCGGAATATTTGGAAAACGAGAGGAATTATAAGGAACATTGTTTAAAGGTGTTCCAGAGAGCATAATTTAATATTTGTATTAAACATTGTTTTGTAGACATTACTTGGGAGGTACATTTACCTCTTACAATACAAATCGCTGTGGCAATTTTCCCATAATGACATTTCGAAGTCAAAATGTGCATGTTTTAGTTCATACACTCGCTTTAAACCAATCAACATAAAGAAACGAGATAATTCACAGTAGGAGTACATGTCACTGGCTAGAGCTTTACCTTTTTAAACACCCAACAGAAAATATTTTCGTATTAAAAAAAGTTCGAAAAAAAAAAATTCCAAGTTTCAGAAATTTTTTTAAAATACAAAACCGTTGTTAGAATGGGTTTATATATATATATATATATATATATATATATATATATATATATATATATATATGGTCTGTACTTTCACTTTAAATTACTTCGTTTCGCTATGTTGGTTGGTTTTTGGGAGGTATATGAACTAAATAAAACATGCACATTTTGACGTTGAAATGTCGCTATGGGAAAATTACCTGGGAAAATTTTTTTTTGAAAGAGGAAACTGTACTCCCAAGTAACATCTTCAAAACTAACACTGTTTCATACGAATACAAAATAATGATTTTTCCTTCTAATACACCCTTACATTCTGCAGCGCAGTGATTGCTGCCTATAGTAGGCCTATAATTTCGTGAAGATGTTCGTTGGCGTTGAGTGAAAATAAAGGGTGTTAAGGAGCAAAGGGGAATGCAAAGGAGGATCAAATTTGCGTACGATGTTGTGTTCTCGGTGTTAATTTCAAACAAGACTCACTGAGAGAGACAGACAGACGTAGATAGAGAAAGAGAGCTGGGAAAGTGTCAGATTGATTTAAAAAATAGAGGAATGAAGAAAAAGTTAAATAAAAAATTCATAAAGGCAAGTAATTTGTAGTAGTTACATGAAGCCCATACAAATACAAGCTTTGTGATCAGAAAGTGCGCTAAAGCATTGTAACTGATACACTTGTTTTGAGATGTTTGTGTACTCGAAACAAACAAGATAAATACACATAGCTTTGTGATTTCGTTGCCGCTAGCTGAAACACACAGGAAAATGAAGAAAGACATTCTTGTGTTTGCAGAGCAGAGAGGGTTTTTGTTCACGACCATTAGATCTTCAAACAAATCTGTTAAGTTCTCGTCGAATGTATGCTTTCATCTTTGCCGCGACGTGATATATGCTGAGCAAGCTACAAACACGATGCTTGTCATATATTGGGCGGTTGAAGTGAAAGACTTCTTGGATAGTGGATTGTTTAACTCGCAAACACAGTTACTGATATGTCTTGAAGCGAATACAATAAATGTAAAGAAGTAGGAACATGCAAGATTCACGTTGACAGACAGCCGACTGGACTACAAGTTACTATGTCCTCATCTGACTTTTGTAACAGTGTAACAAAACTTGCTAAAATGTTTAGGAAGTAATTAACCCAGACGCAGTATGGAACAGCTTGTAAATATGCAAACTTTTACACTTGTTATAAAATGGTGAAATTTCGCGAATTCAATGTCCTGCATGTGCAAGTTAGAATCAAATATCCTATTCATACTCAAGCCCTGTATATTCGTTCATTGTCTGTTGTTCCACTGAGTAGCAGCTAGTGGACAAATGGTCGGGACTTGAGTATGTATAGGATATTTGATTCTAACATGCAGGTCACTGAATTCGCGAAATTTCACCACCTCTAAATGTGAGTTTGGTAACTTAAGTATACAATTGACTGTTTTATATTAAAAGTTTATGATTGCTACCAAGGATGTCTGGGAAACAATTCTACCATACCTGCTTTCTTAGCGCTTCTATAAGCACGTGTAGCAAATTTACTAACTATTTTTAGAGTGTTGTTGGCCAACAGTTTGTATGGCGCGCTTGAGCGACTGTCTCGACTAATGATTAAGGGCGCGTACACACTGGCGACCCGAGCGGTTCGCGAATTGCTCGCGAGCCGCTCGCAACGTGCTCGCGGTCAAATTAGTTTCAACGAACCTCCAGCGATCCACTGGACAGCCGAACCAACAAGGAGCCTACAAGGAGCGGATGATAGTCTGCTGGTAGCACGGAAGGCTCGCGATTACTGTCGGAACATACGAACGTTCAGCGAGCGCGTCCAGACTAGCGCTGCGAATCCCTTTGTGTTCGTCGAAAAAACTCGACTTCCCGCGGATTGTCGCGAGCGACTCGCGAGCTGTTCGTAGGGCGCTCGTATGTCGCTCGGGACAGCGTACAAACTGGCGAGCATGCTGCTCACGAGCGTCACGAAGGCTGCCCAGGGAATTGTGGGTGTCTGGAGAAAAATGGTTTAGGGGGAAGTAACGTTTAAAATATAACAATATTAAATATGATATTTTTAATGTTTGTTGCAATGGGAATTTACAATTATAATTTATTGGTTTGTGGATATACGCCAATGCTCATGTTTTGCTGATAAAACTTATGTCTCAGTCTGAAGACGGGAATATATCGCAATCCCCGAAACGTTGCATTTTTTGGTTGTTTATAATTTGTGTTGTGTTGTCTATAGTATTTTATTTGTTGTCCACTGTTCACTGTTTTGTCTAATTCCATCTTTTTTTTCAAATTGGGAATCTTGTTCTAAATTTGTGTCTGTCTTTTGTGTCTGGGCGTTGTGCCGATATTCGACTGAATTCTATGTCTATAATTATTTGTTGTTGTTAATTTAACAATATGAAAACATAAATAATAATTTTAAAAAGTGGTAGAATTCCACTGGGATTTTTTTTGTGTTTAATATATATATATATATATATATATATATATATATAATTTATTAATTTGTGGACATACGCCATTGCTCATGTTTTATTGACTGAACTGTTATTGAAAGACAAAGGGACGAAATACAAAAAAAAAAAAAAAGAAAAAAAGAAAAACACGAAAAATCACATAAAATGCAAGAAAAACAATCCCAGGGGGATTCCGTCAGTTATTATTTTTTTTTTTTTGTTCTTGTCATTCAACACAAGTTTTATCAACAAGACATGAACAATGTCGTATGTCCACAATCCAATAAATTATAAATATAAAAGATCTTTGAATTTCGGATTTGTTGGTCTGGGGCAATTTGCCCCATTTTCCCCTCCCTGTGGGCGGCTCTACTTGCACAAAAAATACCAAGACTCGGAACCAATAACGCCACGGAGTTTGTTCGTGTAAGCATAGGCCAGTACAGTCTATCGTGTCGCCAAATAACGTGAAATTTGCACGTCTATAAATGAGTTAAATGCAGAGAGAGACTGAACCAATAATAAAGCAGTAACTAGATGAGGGTCCAATCATGTGCAGCTAATGAGCAGTAGTTTTCTACTTCAGTACGAAGTAGTTCCTGAAGACTAGCCTACAGGCAATGAGCTCACACTTCCTGGTCTTTCCTCGCCCAGAGCACGGGCGCTCTTGTACCGTGTCACGTGTGTTATGTTTAACACGATACAAGGCTACAATGTCTCATATGTTAAACAAGTCATAATTTTGTATTGGAAAGAAATTAATAAATTTTGTAATTAAAAATTTACAGATTCAAGAAACTTTTGAAAACACATAAACGTGAAATGAGACCATACAGATGAAGCAGCATTGAAATGGAAGGGCGAGGTAAGTTGGAGTACCCCGATAAAACCCGCCGTTCCTGTCCCCGCGCTGGATCGAACCATGACTCTGCCTTGATGGGAGGCGAGTGTCTGACCACATGGTCGCCATTGACCCACCCTAATTGGACTGCTTGCATACGGAGAGCAAATAAAATTGGACTGCTTGCATATGGAAAACAAATAAAATTGGACTGCTTGCATATGGAAAACAAATAAAATTGGACTGCTTGCATATGGAAAACAAATAAAATTGGACTGCTTGCATATGGAAAACAAATAAAATTGGACTGCTTGCATATGGAAAACAAATAAAATTGGACTGCTTGCATACGGAGAGCAAATAAAATTGGACTGCTTGCATATGGAAAACAAATAAAATTGGACTGCTTGCATATGGAAAACAAATAAAATTGGACTGCTTGCATATGGAAAACAAATCGAATTGGACAGCTTGCATACGGAAAACAAATCAAATTGGACTGCTTGCATATGGAAACCAATCAAATTGGACAGCTTGCATGTGGAAAACAAATAAAATTGGACTGCTTGCATATGAAAAACAAATAAAATTTGACTGCTTGCTTACGAAAAACAAATAAAATTGGACAGCTTGCATATGGAAAACAAATCAAATTGGACAGCTTGCATACGGAAAACAAATCAAATTGGACTGCTTGCCTACGAAAAACAAATAAAATTGGACTGCTTGCATATGGAAAACAAATCAAATTGGACAGCTTGCATACGGAAAACAAATCAAATTGGACTGCTTGCATATGGAAACCAATCAAATTGGACAGCTTGCATACAGAAAACAAATCAAATTGGACAACTTGCATACGGAAAACAAATCAAATTGGACTGCTTGCATATGGAAACCAATCAAATTGGACAGCTTGCATACGGAAAACAAATCAAATTGGACTACTTGCAAATGGAAAACAAATCAAATTGGACTGCTTGCATATGGAAAACAAATCTTCAGTATCGATAACATAGCGAAATCCTCATTGGCCTAGTGTAATGGAAATACGCAAACTATGTGCAATGACCTCGCAATATATATATATATATATATATATATATATATATATATATATATATATATATATACTACACTGTAGAAATACAACAGTGGGCTTCAACACCGATAAATTACTCTCTCAAGAAAACCAAGTAGTTTTACTTTCCTCTATTTCCGGGTAACTTTGCACCATACATTATATTTTACTATCAGCTTGGTTTAACATGGCCTATCATACAGGATTGAGAACTAACACATAACTTACAAGAAAACATGTTGCCTAACTCGTACCAACTGTCGAACATCGTGAAGTCAGCCAATGTGCAAACAGCTGTAATTAGAATATGTACACATATAGGACTGTGTAGTCTAGCCTGTATGTAATTCAGCCTCCGAAACGTTTCTACCCCTGTACTGAATGTTCGAAATAACGAATTACATCCTCAATTTCTTGCAAATTAGGTTTTACAAATGCTATAGGTTTTTTTACATGGAAGAATATTATTGTTATAACGTATAGCAGTGTTGATGTGTCGTACAAAGCTATGCGCGTGTGAGTGTAGTGCTGTTGGTATAGATGCAGCCGCATGTCGTAGTGTCCAGAGTTAGCGCCTGCTGCTATGCAACCTGACTTGCATGTATGTCTTCCCCGGGGTGTTCTGCAGGCGTTCAGCGACTCAACTTCCTGCATTACTCAACTGCTACAGTGGATGAAAAGTATCGAAAAAATTTTCTTTCAGTGTATTCGTCGGGTCATTGTATCATGTTGCGCCTTGTATTATTAGACGACAGTTATATGCTACTGTATAATTGTTTACAGACATATCACATATATTCTGTCGTAGCGTACTAGAATCAGCATTGACCGTGTTAAATACAACTTCACCACAAACGAAAGAAAAACTTCACGTCAAAAATTAATACATGACCTTGGAGTCTAGCAAAAAGTCAAATTTTCCCGTGATAATTCATTATCTCTAATCATAACACTGTTATATGTCACCTGTTATTACTTCTGTGTCCGATAAAAAATAAGGATATTTAAAAATGTATTGTGACGTTGAACAAATTTATTTTCACAGCGTGCGTATTGCAAGCATGCAAGTTAGTGTAAATGTTAGACGTATTGCAAGCATGCAAGTTAGTGTAAATGTTGAGCGTATTGCAAGCATGCAAGTTAGTGTAAAAGTTAGACGTATTGCAAGCATGCAAGTTAGTGTAAATGTTAGACGTATTGCAAGCATGCAAGTTAGTGTAAATGTTAGACGTATTGCAAGCATGCAAGTTAGTGTAAATGTTAAACGTATTGCAAGCATGCAAGTTAGTGTAAATGTTAAACGTATTGCAAGCATGCAAGTTAGTGTAAATGTTGAGCGTATTGCAAGCATGCAAGTTAGTGTAAATGTTAGACGTATTGCAAGCATGCAAGTTAGTGTAAATGTTAGACGTATTGCAAGCATGCAAGTTAGTGTAAATGTTGAGCGTATTGCAAGCATGCAAGTTAGTGTAAATGTTAGACGTATTGCAAGCATGCAAGTTAGTGTAAATGTTGAGCGTATTGCAAGCATGCAAGTTAGTGTAAATGTTAGACGTATTGCAAGCATGCAAGTTAGTGTAAATGTTAGACGTATTGCAAGCATGCAAGTTAGTGTAAATGTTAGACGTATTGCAAGCATGCAAGTTAGTGTAAATGTTGAGCGTATTGCAAGCATGCAAGTTAGTGTAAATGTTGAGCGTATTGCAAGCATGCAAGTTAGTGTAAATGTTGAGCGTATTGCAAGCATGCAAGTTAGTGTAAATGTTGAGCGTATTGCAAGCATGCAAGTTAGTGTAAATGTTAAGGTGACCGCCTGTCCAAGCCGCTGAATGATGTGCAGAACTTCGGCCGTTACGAGATTATTCGAGCATGAATGATGTCTTCTTAGGAACACTATTCAAAGAACGCTACACAGTCATATACCCCATTTTCAACTTCGCTGCTGTTCATTGAAGCATATTTTCTAGTGGACGAAAATGGCAATTGTTGAGGTCTTTTTAAGGCTCAGAATCATTTCAAAGGTATGTGTGTGTGCAATACACTTTTATCTTTAATATTAGTTATAAAATAACATGATCTCCACTGAATGTCTCATATATGCTAGTTGTCTGGGAGAAGACAGCACACCAGTTCAGTAGTTTGCACATATAGGCCAGTTTGAGGTGCGATGCGCGTCCCTATTATTTCCGCACTTGTAGGTCTCCAACGCGCAAAATACGTTCTCGCATACGGCCATCTTGAAATAACTACAGTTACCGAAGATGTTTCCCTGAGGGACGTTGTAGCCGGTCTTGTGGACGAATATGGGCTGTTACACACAATGTCTACACGCAGAGAATCACAAAGGACACAGCGAGCATGAAGGAAGATGGCCTCGTTATCAAGACTGCAAGCAGAGCTACACAAATGAATGATGGTCTCCTCCCAGCTCAATTGCAAACATCCTGTCTGTAATGATTTATCCCCCGCCGCGCCGCCAAGACGAGCTGCTTAATTTTCCTGAATGTTACCTCCCCCCCCCCCTCTGCTCTCCTCCCACTCTACACTTCTTTCATTGGCTACAGTCATCCACTGGCTGGTTTCCCGTTGCTTCTACGAGTGCCAAGATTAGTCTTCTGGATCGTCCCCTTGTTCAAATTTTGTATTTTGTGTCAAACTTTCCTTTTGGGTAAATTTATGGAAATTGAACCTAACTGGACATATTGGTAGCATTTTAGACATCGTGTATTTTTTATTGCCGGTACTGTCGTTACAGATCTAACTGCAGTTAAACAAGTAATAAGAACTTCCTAACTACAATCAGATAGGCTACGTAACAACAGCAACGACAAACAAAGATTTATGACTACTAATAATCCATCAATATTTATTGTATTCGGTAGTTAAGTTAAAGTTAAGCAAATTTATCAAAAAAAGTCAGCACACAAAATACAAATATTCAAGATGGCGACTATCACACCCTCTTAAGGGCGCGCCTACCCGCGCATGAGAGGCTCAAAAGCGACGGAGCAGTAAGGTCGACCTTGAAGCGCGCATCAAATGCCGCGTCGCCTCAACGAGCCAAGCGCTGAACTATGAGTGCAAGGTTCCCGCCGAACGGTTTTTACTATGGGAAATTAAGCGGTGACCATGTAATTTTATTGGTGGAAAGTCTACAACTAAGTTCCGTGCAGGTCGCAATCTGAGTTTCACATATATCCGGTTAGTACATTTTGAAGTTCGGAAGTCTGAAAAGGCCGTGTTTAGCCATGTTGGAGGGTTTAGAAACTGTGATTTTAATGAGCGTGGCGTCTTAACAATGATGTTCCGACCTTGTCTGAAGTTTGTTTTCTTTTCGTACGTTGGCACAATGGGCCCACGTGGAGTATTTTCGTAGAAAAAACCTGTTTACGAACATACTGCAACGCATTTCGAGCGCGGGGTAGGCGGCCGCCTTAAGGGCGTTCCAGAGGGAAAATAATCATAAGTTGATATTTGTATGAAACAGTGTTATTTTCATGGCCGTTACTTGGGAGTAGAATCATTCAAGCCGCAGAACGCTGCACTGCATGGATAATTCTCCAGCAGAAAATATTCTCGCTATTATCCACCATCCCTACTCTATCCATTCTAAGGTTGCAGCTAATTGATTCAAGTGAATGACGATCTAATTTTTGCACGGCACAAATTTAATTTGAAATATTGAAAAATGCAAGGTTATTGTGACACAACCACAATGTGATGAATCAACATATAATTAAATTGCTTTGATTTATTTCGTTAGCAATTTTTATTTCTGCTAATACCTTAGAGTAGACAGAGAGTCATTTTAATTGGGATAAATAATTGTTGTCCAAGCAGATTAAGTGTAGCTTGCTAAATGATTTTGGAGACTGTTTTTAACCCGAAGATTTACGTCATTTCCAACTTCTATAGAAGTGTTTGTGGCGGGCCGAGCACTCAGCAGAACTTGTAATTAATAGGAAATATGTTTTATTGGGCCAATATATGTAACCTTTCGAGAGTGTTGAAACGTTTACACTGATTTTTAGTTACATGGAAGTTTTCACATTAATAATATTTCAGATGGCTGCAAAACGGCTGAAGGAAAACTTTATGCAGTGCTCACTTTATCGTGAACGGCCTATATATGGCTATACCTACAGCACTGTTGTGACTCAGTAGACACAGCGGTGATCATTCTGTAGTGCCTGCCTGATCTTCGCCTCATGGAGGTATGTCCTTACTTGGTCTGCTGTGTCAGCGCCCCTGGCGGCCATTCTTACAACCACGTCTTATCTCACATGACATAGACATAACCTCGGATGTAACAATAATGCCCCTACCCCCTACTTCAAAACACTTTTAAATTATTTTGTGTATAAGACGAAATCATCGCGCATTGCGACTGTTTGACTTACATGCAGACATGGGTACAAATGTTAAACAGTATCACTGCTGGTAAATTTACATGCAATTAAAAAAAATTAATCTTGATTCTTCCTTCACCAATAATTAAGCAGCACAGAAGTCTTACGTGATGTGTCGCTCAAGACCATTTATTTTTTCATTTTATCTTACATTTAAGGGAAACTTACCTCGGTTATTTATCCATTGTATTTACTACGCATCATAGGCGCACCTGAAGTAGGAAAAGGAAAGGGGGGAGGCACCAAGACTCGTTCCCCACCAAACCAACCCTACAAAATATCCTGAAATGGTGAATAAAATATTGAGAGTTTTAGAAAATTTTCTGTATGAGTTCAAACGGTCATGATGCTGGCTGGAATATTGAGAAAGTAATAGTGTGGCACAATTATAAATGTGCTCAGTATTGTACCGTGTACTGCATGGATGTATGGAAATATGAAGATGTGTGCCCCTCCCAGAATTATGTTCTACTTGCGCCACTGATGTTACGTGAATTACTGTATTCAGCTGTTGCCGCGGGAAGTAACAGTCGAAACAGAGACAAGTGGTTTGCTGATATCTTATCAAATAGAAAGCTTCAAAGGCATGTCATTTATCCTGCCTTGAAAACACGTTTTCGAGAAAATAGATAATTCCGTAGGATTAGTAGGTCTGTTGATAAGTTGCCTGTCTCGCCACTAAGTCAGCTACGGTCTTGTATCGTTTAAGCATACACGTTTAACATTTGTTTGTAACAGTTATATTAAAATTTTTTAATAAAACACGATGCTCAAAACATTCACTTAATAAGTAAACTATAATAATTTATTATTACTGTTAAACCTTAAATGCGTCGGGGACTGGTGAAGTAAACAGAATAGGTCGTGTAAATTAGCAAACTTGAAACAGGAAAAGTAACTGCAAAAAAACTTACGTATCTGAATTGTATGTAGGCCTACATAAGTGACAGTCTCAGAAGATTAGTCAAAATATTAATTACCCTACATTTTAATTTCATTTTTGGATTGACACATCATTTTGTGGGTTTGATATTGTTTTGTTCTATTCTGTTTCAATTTTAATAGCTAGTTTGTTCACTTAGTAGCTCCCCGACGCGTTTAAAGGTCAAAGATAATTTTACATTATTATTTTTAACTTTTTAAGGAAACATTGCATGTGTTAAGAGTTATTTTATATTTCATTTAAGTGTTATTTTTAACTTTTTAACATTAACACTTCTACAATTAATGTTAATGTCAAATAAAGTAATGTTTATTTTTATACTGTACAAAATGAATTGACCTATGTTTTCGGACATTAAGGAGCACTGAAATTGGTCCATCCGTTTTCCCCTGGTATTTGATTTAAAATTTGCATACGTTACAACGTTTATCAGAGTGCTGTACTTGTAGTAGCAAATTATTCTCTTTCGCTGTCTGTGAATTTCGATGTCTTGTAGTCTGTGACGATGTTATTTTCCACATTCTGTAAAACATCTTGTACATTGCAAAAATAAAAAATTTTTAAACTGGTTTTGTTTTCATAAAATTATGTATAATGTTACAATTGATTGTTACACAATTTACGATTGTTACATAATTTACCAGAATTGCTTTGATAGCTATAAATGCAGAATATTTCTTTATTTGTATAAACTATTTATTTTGTGTATTTACCACTAATTTATTCTAAATTTTACAATTGTTCGTAGCGCGCTTAAATTTTTGGACTACTAACTTCCAAGAAATATTATTTATAAAAGCACAAATCGATTTGTTAACTCTGACGGACCACAACGTTCATTTTGTTTCGTATAGAACACACAGTCAATTAATTGTAATTTCGTTCGTTATCGCAGGTATTTGGTATGTTTTTAACCATAGCAACGATTTGCAACATTCACCTTGCGGTTAATTTTGAAAACATTATTTAAATGGGTGTTTTTCAGTGGGTGTGCATATTTTGAAGAATGCAGATTATTTTATTCGTATTATAAATAATTGTAGAGGGGAGCGGTCAGCGCAGTGGTTAGAGTACTCGCCTCCCATAAAGGGGACCCGGGTTCGATTCCCGGCGGGGTCAGTCTCCGGATTTTCGCATGTTTGGATTTTGCCGTACGATGTCGCTGGTCGACGGTTTTTTTCGGGGATCTCCCGCCTCCCCCTCTTTTCATTCCGACGCCCCTCTGTTATAGGGCCTCTTCAGGACAAACAGCTGCCTGCTGTCACACAGTTGTAAGCCTGCAATACGTAGTGCGATGTTGTCTGTCCGCTATGAAGGTTGGTTCACAATTTAAAAACATAACCACAGAACATATAACATGACAGTGGAAACTGTGCACTACCAGACGCCTTGTGCAACATTAGTTCACAGTTGGTTTCTTACTGTTATGTTTAGCCAATGGCATTTTTTAGACGAATCTGAAATATTCCTTGCTGTATAAAAGTGAACCGAAGGCCATTGAAACATATTTGAAGAGTAATCGTATTTGGAGATAATATGAAATATAGAAACACAGTTCCTATAAACTGCACAGCGTAAAACATCATTTACAATATAGATACATAGTTTTTAACCTTAAAATTTCTTATTCGAGTTGTGTTTTGTTCTCGTGTATTTTTGGAGGTTAAACCAACATGGCGGACACTCACAAAATCCTTTGGTGTGATTGGCTACTGTCCTATGCATACGCACAGTAGCTCCTAAACGAATGAACTGATTTCGACGCGGTTTCTTTTGTTTGAAAGCTGATGTGATCGAGATAGTTTCTTAGCTATGATTCAAGGAAATCTGTTTAGCCGTTTAAAGATCATCAGCATGTTTCTAGTGGTTTCTTTTAGTGAATGTGAGCAAGTCTACTTGAAATTTAGTATCGTGTGAGTAGTTTTTTTTTTTTTTTTTTTT